>JAKCPI010006166.1:0-10650 GCA_023213315.1 Euborellia annulipes
AAATCGAAATACAAACTTTTTTATTAAAATTTTATAGAATTTTGAAGATTCATGTCTCTGATTCTATTCCGGGAATCCATGTGTGATTCTGAAAATAAATTTATATTTATATGTATTAGTAATTAATAATAATAATAAAAATAATTTATTAATTTCTTTATCAATTTTTTTCTATTTGTTTCTCTTAAGCTAACAGCTGATCGATGATTTTTAGATAATTGAAAGAAATGTGTACCGTTTAAAATAATAAAAAAAAAAAAATTTCTTTTAAATAATAAAAAAAAAAAATTTATTATAAATTATAAAAAATAAACCTTTGTGGAAGTCGGAGAAGTAAAGTAATAAAAAATAAATCTTTGTGGAAAGCAGGAGAAGTAACAAATATAAATCTTTGTGGAAAGCAGGAGAAATAGGAAAGTTTTAATTTATAAAAAAAATAGGTCTTCGTGGAAAGTAGAGAAGGAGCTTGTTGTGAAAGTAGGAGGAAGAATAATAAAAAATAGTATTTATCTTTGTGGAAGAATTTGGAGAAAGAGAAACAAATAAAAATACACAAACGCTACACAAGATTTTTAATAATTGTTTTAAATCATTGATGCTGCGGCAACCGAAATAACAAATAGAAAAATTAAAATATACTCTTTTAAACAAACCAATTTTTTTAATCGAATAAAGATTTTTAGTCTTTGCATTAGAACAAAAATATACATATATATATGATAAATCAATTTATCACTTGAAGGATAGGTGTAAATGAACACATCCTATTAATTATCTTAAACCAATATCCATTCTTTTGAATATTATTTCTTTCAAATGTAAAACTCTAACTAATAAATTTGAATAGAATCCTTTTTAACAACCTTTCAATAAACATCTCATATACAAAGGTATCATGTTCGGCAAGAGGAGAACCTCAACGGAGGTTCAGAAATTCTACAAACTGTACACTATGAGCTGATTGAAATATAAGAGAGAAAAGATAAAGAAAATTTTTTTCTTATTTTTTTATACAGTTATCCCTTTACGTTATATATATATATATATCTAGAGTTCAAATTACTGACATTTCTTATAAACCTTCCCTTCCATCCCGATAGGTCCAGCAAATATAATATATAAATATAAATAAGTCGAAGCAGATAACAAAAATAACTTCATAGATCAGATTTTAATTAGATAAAATAAAAAATCCTCTTACGGAGGTGACTTGTGAACCTCGTGGGTCGAGTCATAAGTTTACATGGTGGAGGTGCTGGGATGCGAAAATAGGGTAGGTTTCAGAAATTAAAGCCAAATCTATATTTAGATTTCCATAGACGAAAATGCCTAGGGATTTACGAACACGTAGTGTGCCCTCCCTTGTCTTTCCACAGGCTCAATCCACTGCCCTGGACAATCAGGACCCAGTATCAGAGCCCTTTAGTGACGTAGAAGATATCCAAGCCCCATCAGGCAACATCCCACCGCCCAACACGAACGTGACCCCGCCAACTGAGTCTCAAGAACAACAGCAGCTCCCTAGTGCTGACCCATGCCAGTCAATAGCACAGATGATAAGGGAACTTCAACAACAAATTCAACAATTCCAACAATCCATCATAAATGAATTCAAGGACGTAAAAGAATCGAATGCTAGAATAGCTAACCAGCTGCTTCAAATGAACAATTCTTTCCAATTCACTCAGGACCATGACAAACAAAATGAAGTGCAGCAACTTCAGTTTGAAACAGTAACGGTGGTCCCCTCGTCGAGCGACCCTTATAAGGATCCCGACGAGAACAGCTCAGTAGCGGCTGAGCTACCTCTGGGACCAAATCCGCCACCAAACCCGCCACCAAACCCGTCACCAAACCCTTATCAACCTCTATCACCAACGCCCACACTTCACAAACCTGTAAATCCAAAGACTTGCAATTTTGAACGGGCATTAAGGCCATTTTCCTTTTTTTATACTATTGTCGCCCCGACGACCCCAATTAGACAACCAATACGCCAAACTTTATTCATCCTACACAAGAATTCTTACATAGTGGATTCGTTCCAATCCACGAGTGCACGAGAAATCTTTCTCTCGCCAACATGTAAGTGTTCTGTTATCCGAATATCGAAATCCATGTCCAATTATTTATTAAATATAGATTTGAATCATTATAGCAGTCCCGCTAGGTTGGATCGAATACTGGAGGTTGGTGGATCAGATCACTTTTCTGTGTTCGACCTTACCGAGCTATATTACAAGCACCGAGTGCGTTTTAAAATCCTAAATAGATCACCCTTACCAAAGATAAAAATAAGTTCGACGACATTGTCGACAATATCAAATAGGCACTATTCATCATTTGTCATGGATAGGATGCCTCCTCATCATAAATCTCGTTTCAAAGTACCAGTCAAGTATTTATCGAACAGTGAAGCTAATTTGTTTAAAATCTTATATTTTTTTATTTTTTTTGTCAAGCTCTAGCAGAGCAAAGGGAGAGTCCCCAGTTCTCCTAACATTTTTTTGTACATACTTCATACCTCTTTAAAGAGTGTTCTTAATATTAGTCAGTTTGTACACTGCAACATTAACAGAATTTTTTATCCTATCACAGTCCTCTATAAGCCAGGAATTGTGATCTTAAGTTGATCTTGAATTATAAAGAGAAAGGGAACTAAGAATCAAATTCACTTTAAACTCTAGCAGAGCAAAGGGAGGGTTCCCTGTCCTCTCTAATACTTTTTTTACCCTTATATAAAAAATCCAAAACACTAGAATTTCATACTCCAAAGAGAAATGTCTGATTTTTTTTGTTTTTTTTATCTACTGAATTAAGTAGGTTTCTTGTGCAGACAATAAGGCATTGTCGCACAATAAACCCTGAGCAAAGGGATGTAACGATATATGCTAAAATCAACCATTTCTTTATTTTTAATTTTAATAAATTTATAGTAAATAAATTTATCTTTTTTTATTTGGGTTCTCTCAGCTCAATGGTAAATTAATTTTATTTTTGTATGTGAGATGGCACCTCCTTCCACAAAAACCGAATAAGTTTGAAAAATAATTAAATCTGTTTATTTTTTGTCAAATTGACATGTTTCATATAACTAAAATGGATAAAAGAATATCTATATATATATTAATTAAATAAATTAAATAATTTAAGAAAGACCTCTGATTTATAATAAAAAAAAAAAGAATTACTATTTAAACTTTTCAAACTAAACTTGAAGAAAGTGGCGCTGCGCGCGGCGAGTGAATCTTACTCCGCCTGCGCAAAGATAAAGGAAATTGAAGAAGACGGAGAAGAAGGCAATATTGAAAAAATGGCTGCTAACACATGTTTGAATCCATTGAGCTCTCTATAAAAACTGCATTTGGCCATGTATTACAAGCCCCAAATTGGCTTTTGTGCAATTCACTGCAAGACTGTGATTGCATGTCAAGATCTTAGACATCTGTGAACATCATCTCGAGGGTGGATGGTCCAGAATCCGTTTTGACCTGGAAGGAACTCTGTAACGTTGAAGAATTGCCATCGGCATCATCATCTGAACAGATAAGAATCATCTTATTTTATTTTGAGAATTCTTTCGAAAATAATATAAAAAATAAATAAATCAGAGAAATATTCTGAAAAGCGCTGAAATAAAATAAAATTTAAATAAATTTTATTCTAATTCCACGTGAAGATGAGCAAAGCTCATGAATAAACTATTTTTTGATTTGACAAAAAAATATAATAATATCTAATCTCTATCTAATTTTGCATTTATTAACAATTAGATACAATCAAAACTAAATAATTTTTTTAATGATATTTTTTTTATGGAATTCCAAACTATAAATTTTGTTTAAATGATAATAATTAATTTTTAATTTAGTTGATAAGAAATGATGAAAGGAAGAGTATTCAAAAGAATAAAACAATAATTTATGAAAATAATATTAAATCTTTTATTGATTAGAAAATCGAAATACAAACTTTTTTATTAAAATTTTATAGAATTTTGAAGATTCATGTCTCTGATTCTATTCCGGGAATCCATGTGTGATTCTGAAAATAAATTTATATTTATATGTATTAGTAATTAATAATAATAATAAAAATAATTTATTAATTTCTTTATCAATTTTTTTCTATTTGTTTCTCTTAAGCTAACAGCTGATCGATGATTTTTAGATAATTGAAAGAAATGTGTACCGTTTAAAATAATAAAAAAAAAAAAATTTCTTTTAAATAATAAAAAAAAAAAAATTTATTATAAATTATAAAAAATAAACCTTTGTGGAAGTCGGAGAAGTAAAGTAATAAAAAATAAATCTTTGTGGAAAGCAGGAGAAGTAACAAATATAAATCTTTGTGGAAAGCAGGAGAAATAGGAAAGTTTTAATTTATAAAAAAAATAGGTCTTCGTGGAAAGTAGAGAAGGAGCTTGTTGTGAAAGTAGGAGGAAGAATAATAAAAAATAGTATTTATCTTTGTGGAAGAATTTGGAGAAAGAGAAACAAATAAAAATACACAAACGCTACACAAGATTTTTAATAATTGTTTTAAATCATTGATGCTGCGGCAACCGAAATAACAAATAGAAAAATTAAAATATACTCTTTTAAACAAACCAATTTTTTTAATCGAATAAAGATTTTTAGTCTTTGCATTAGAACAAAAATATACATATATATATGATAAATCAATTTATCACTTGAAGGATAGGTGTAAATGAACACATCCTATTAATTATCTTAAACCAATATCCATTCTTTTGAATATTATTTCTTTCAAATGTAAAACTCTAACTAATAAATTTGAATAGAATCCTTTTTAACAACCTTTCAATAAACATCTCATATACAAAGGTATCATGTTCGGCAAGAGGAGAACCTCAACGGAGGTTCAGAAATTCTACAAACTGTACACTATGAGCTGATTGAAATATAAGAGAGAAAAGATAAAGAAAATTTTTTTCTTATTTTTTTATACAGTTATCCCTTTACGTTATATATATATATATATCTAGAGTTCAAATTACTGACATTTCTTATAAACCTTCCCTTCCATCCCGATAGGTCCAGCAAATATAATATATAAATATAAATAAGTCGAAGCAGATAACAAAAATAACTTCATAGATCAGATTTTAATTAGATAAAATAAAAAAATCCTCTTACGGAGGTGACTTGTGAACCTCGTGGGTCGAGTCATAAGTTTACAACCGATTGAAAGAGAATTAAATCCTCTACAATTCGTATCTTAACACTTTTTGTTCTTAAATTGATTGCAAAGAAGTTATTCAAGTCAAAAAGAATACAAAAACAATTTTTTTCTCAAAATGTTTTCATTCAACATTCGATTTTAATCATTTCCCTCAATCGAATTTTAACAAATCTATACTCATTGGAAAGAGAATTAAATTCTCCACATTTGATATCTAATCAAAATTTATTGTCAAATTGATTGCAAAGGAGTTATTCAAGTCTAAAGAATACAAAAACACTTAATCTTTTTGAATGACGTCATTGAACCCTTGATTTTCGTGTTTTTCTGCAATTGAATTTCCACCGATCGACTCACAATGGATAGAAAATTTAATTCTCTATGAATTATCTAATAAAAAGTCAATTTGATAGGACGTCGAATTTGTGAGTTATTTTTGAAAAACTAAAGTTGCTATTTGAGTGAAATTAAATGAAAGAAAAAAGGCATTTAGACATATAATGATGTCTTTTTTTCGTTGAGGTCTTTTTATTCCTCCTTTCATTTTGATTTGATAATAAAAGAATTTTATTTTCTTTGCTTTAATGACGTCATAACAATCCGAGTTTATTTACATCCCAGGATGCATAGGAATGGAAAAATGAATGATTTGTGCTGCTGCTGCTGCTGCTTACGTCATCAGCCCTCTGCGATGAGGAGGGGGAGGGGGAGGGAGGGGCTTATACTCCTTGCAAATGAACTCTTAAATAAAAAGACAATGGAAGGAAGGACACCTTACTTTTAACAAAAAAAAAAAATTGATTCAAAATATAATTTCCCGCCGCGCGCTAAAATAAAATAATAGGGAATAATATTTAGCTGAAGAATCATGCTCTCCAATGGTATATTCAGAATAATTATCCCTCTTGAGACAGAGGAGTTATTCGCGCCGATAACGAGCAATTTCTCAAACGCTTTTATCCAAGTTTTTCGTGCATGCTTCCCTCTACCTGCATTGAAAGAAAAGTTGTCACGTCTTGAAATCCCCCTTTCATAGAAATAAGAAGAATTATCGAATAGGCAGGTCTATTCTCTAAAAACAGGCGTTAAAATTTAAAATAAACAAATATGTGTTAAAAAGTAATGCCATGTCTAGGAAGTGGCTTTAAAATTTTAACGTCATGTTTAAAATAAAACACCTAAAAAGTAAGGATATGATTTTGTTCAAGATAATAAGGAATAATTTGCAAAAAAGTCAAATTTATTTCATTTGATTTTAATAAAAATTCCTAATCACTTGCTGACGTTTCGGTTGGGGTTTGAACCATCATCAGAGCTGAGATTTTGTCTTTATGTTTTATGGTAATATAGATCAAGTCTCGTCCTGCTCCTAAGTACGTACTAGGCTCTATTTCCTGCCATTATATAAAAATACTTTGAGATTATATTCAACTATTTTATATTATAATATTAATTTGCTCTATCTATATTACCATAATAGTTTGAATGTATTGTTTAAAAATATAAAGACAAAATGATGATGGTTCAAACCTGAACCGAAACGTCAGCAAGAGAATTTTTTATTAAAATTAAATGAAATAAATTTGGCTTCTTTGGAAATTATTCGTTATCATCTTGAACATGATACTACAGCTACAATCAAATATTCAATTACTGATATGATTTTGATAGCTTTGAAATAAAAGCTTCATGTTAACGTCGCTGTTAAAACTTTTTTAGAGAATAGCATTTTTTTTTTTTTAACGCTGATTGTTTTTACATTACTTTTTAACACCCATTTGTTTATTTTAAATTTTAACGTCTGTTTTTAGAGAATAGACCCGAGGGAGTGGAAATATTTATTTATCTATAAATACCCAAAGAATACACTTTATTGGCAATTAATTAGCCGATTTATATTCTTTTCATTTTGATTATTTAAATATTCCAGTCAAAGAGTATATAAATACTAAATGATAGGGGATTTTATAATCTTAATCACAATTTATTACACTCTTTGAATTAGAATTTTAAATTTTAAGCCTGGCAACGCATTAGAACCACAATCGTTGCAGTTAAGCAGTGCCGGGTGCAGCGAATCCTCGGATGGGTGACGCCGAGGAGGTCAAACGCCCCCTGAGGTGGGCAATTTTATTTGTTAATTCATTTTGACTCGTTCAATTCAAAAAGATTAGTTCAATGTCTTTAGCAAGATAGAGCTTTAAATTCGTCATATAAAGCGCTAGCCATTGACTTCCTGTCCCTGTGTGTATGTGCCCGTTCTCTCGCTAATTGATCAGAGTTACAGGAAGTGGAGTTCTCGAAGGAGAAAGGGGGTCCAGGGGGCTTGAAAAATAAAATAAAATAATCGCGCCCCTCTATTTAGCGAGCATTTTGTATAAATCCTCTTATAACGAGGTTATCCCCTATACAGAGTGTTCTGATGCACACACACACACGCACATAGAGATGGAGATATTATTAATTCGCGAGAGAGAGAGAGAGAGAGAGAGATGCATCATTTGAATCTGAATAGACAGAGACAGGGAGCCCATATGAAATAAAATGAAAAAGAAAAAGAGAAAGAGGGGAGAATCTCCCTCCTCTCTCTCTCTCTCTCTCTCTCTCGCACACACACTTAACAATAAATATGAATAGATAAAAAAAAAAAAAAAGAACTTTTTGACATCCGATTATAGGCCAAGTGATATGGAGACAGAGAGAGAACGAGGAGGGGATTATTTTTATTTGAAATTATTTTTATCGTTTTAGGTTGGTTGGTAAGCATGTCTCTCTCTGCTTTTATTCGTTGGCTGATAAATATTTATTTATTAAAAAGATTAAATTCTCATTTTAAAAAGTAGGAAAGAATTGACAGTAGTAAATTCAAAGGGGCGCCGCGCTCTCGCTGTTGATCAAGGGCGTCCGCAGGATTTTTGCAGAGGGGGGAGGGGGGGAAGTCACTTTCAGGTAAGTTAAAAAAAAAAACGTACTTTGATATTAATAATGTTGTATTTAAAGCTTTCTTACCGCGTCAAGGTGGATGTATACTGAGAAAGGTGTTTTTGTAATTTTTTTTGTTTTATACATTTTTTTGTATCATTTTTATTTTCCAGGGGGAGGGGCAAGTGCCTGGTTGCCCCCCCCTGCAGACGCTCATGCTGTGGGTTTTCTTAACATTAGACATTCCTGTAACTTTTTGAGTTTTTTTTTTTTTTTTGTATAAAACATTCACACTTTTTTCTCATTCACACTCACACTCACACACACATTCACACTGTCTTTTCGGCAGCTCAGGCCATTTAAGACATTTGACGATAACCATTATTAATAAATATACATATATGGGGTCCAGGCATTTTTATTTAAGCCATCTGGTATCCAATTGGCTTAAATAAAATCATCGGACTGCCTGGGTCCGAACCCGCGACGTTTGGTATACGAGGTAGGCACGCTACCTACTACGCCACACCCGGGGGCAACTTTTTGAGTTATTAATTCCTAAAGTTACGATTTCTCTCATAGGAAATGTATAGAGAAATCTCTATGTATTCTTTGTATTAATATTTGGGCTATATATTCTCTGAATGTAAACAAATGCTCAAGCAGGCACTGGATTGGAATACGTAGTAATAATTATCTCCCCGCCCCCGGGTGTGGCATAGTAGGTAGCGTGCTAACCTCCTATGCCAAACGTCGCGGGTTCGGACCCCAGGCAGTCCGATGAATTTATTTAAGCCAATTGGATACCCGATGGCTTAAATAAAAATGCCTGAACCTCAAATAATATATATTCATAACGGTTATCGTCTAAAGTTTTAAATGGCCTGTGTTGCCGAAAAGACTGTGTGAATATGAGTGTGAATGAGAAAAAGGGTGAGTGTTTTATAAAAAAAACTTTATTTAAGCTTATTTATTTATTTTTTTTGTCAATTGACGCGGCACCTGGTCGCATTTCTACCATAAATCATAAATAAGGAAACGCAAAGGCGCGCGCTTGTATATTCTTTGAGCGAAGAATGACATCATCAACGTGAAATCAAAAACTTGAGACTTTGAAATCCCTTTTTTGTGTTGCTTTGCTTTTGTCTTGTAATCAGCCCCGGAGGGAGGGCGAAGAGGAGGATGGATAATCCTCTTTCTAATTTTACAATACAAAAGCCCTTTAGGAGTCTATTTTTTCGGGTCATTGCTCACTCACTCCACTCTCCCTAGAAGGGTTAACCTGCTCTCTCTCTCTCTCTCTCTTGTCACTCACTAAACAGTCATCAAAAATTCAAGAATAAATGGGGAGAGATCATTTTCCCTCCCTCCCTCTCCCTGGCAATTGTCTATTAAACGGCTCGAAAATAAAGGGACGCGTTTTTTTGAATTTATTATCTGGTTGAATGCGTTTTTAAGTAATCGTGTTCACACACACACACACACACACACACACACACACACACACAGGGTGTCAGGGGAAAAAATTCCCAAGTTTGTTTTTGCTTTTAGCAAAATCTATCTGTGTTTGTATTTCATAACAATTTATTTTAATTATATGAAACTGAACAAGCTAATTTCAGGCCTTGATGATGATCACATAGAGCAGGGGTCTCCAAACTACGGCCCGCGGACAGATTTTGTCCGGCCCGCGGAGAACTAGCAAACTTGAAAACTTCTTTTAGAGAACATATTTTTTTATAGCAAATTAAATTTAGTTTACTGAAGTATTCTAATTTTATGTTGAATAATTATTAATATGACATCTACATTGATATGGTCATTGGCTAACTACTCATAACATTGTTGTAGGCTTATTGTTATTGTTTTTGTGATAAGTTGGATCGGACTTTAGTCCGATTTACAGCCTTTTTTTAAACGTTGCGTACTTTTTCGGACTTTTTTTCATCAGTGGACTATTTCACTTTTAACCACCGGCAACAATGATAATATGGCTTTGGCCCTCGGAACTTACTGGAGTAATCAGTATGGCCCTAAGGCTGGAAAGTTTGGAGACCCCTGACATAGAGGATCGAAACCAAAAATGTACATGGTTGGCCATAATTAAGTCTCCGAATTAATAAAATATAATAAAATTTATTAAGAATTTTATTTTCCTAGAGCAATTCATCCTGGCTCTATCAGACAAGGAACCACTTGAAGATTAAACAAAATAAAAAAAAAGATTTAAAAAAAAATGCTTTTATTTAAATTGAACTAAAAAGAGAAATAAGAAAGAAATAATTTAATTGTTCTTGTTAAAATTTTTTTAATATTTGACTTAAAATAAAAGCGTGGGGCGCGAGCCTCGGAATCACTTCGAAGCGCCCCACGCTTTTATTTTAGAGTCAAATAAATAAAAATTTTAACAAGAACAATTATCGGCCTAAAAAATCTGGTGTGACAAGCACAGTACACAACTTTTCGATTACCGAAGGTAAGAGAAAGTTGTGTGCTATGCGCCGATCCACCGGATTTTGGTAG
>JAKCPI010006167.1:0-143575 GCA_023213315.1 Euborellia annulipes
CTTCGCCCCCTCCGCCCTCAAAGGCCACGTCGCTGCACATACTAGTTATAATTTCGGAGCGAAACGTTAGATTGGCAGGTCTATGCATTACAACCAGCTGTCTCAAGCAATAAGGCCTCATTGTCAAGAAACAAACATACACCTATCCTAATATATACAACTTACACGCCACATTCTCTAGCAAACTTCATTCAAAAATCCTAATGAAAAATCTTTTTTAATAGATTGCCACGACTCTAATAGATTCTTAAACAATTTCTCTTTTGCAGGTTTGTGTTCCTGGAGTGCAATTGTGATCAGTGTTCAGTGTTCAGTGTTCAACTAGTGCAATCACCTGGGTCAGCTCTACGAGTGCCAGGAGAGGAGCTTCGAGCGATCGTCAACCCCTCAGAAGGTGAATATTTTATTCTTTAGACGTGGAGGGTGCACCATGCCAACGAGAGGGATTTTTTTGAACCTGTAGCCTCTCCTCGTGAATAGTCGATAAACCAACGAGAATACTTTCATTTTATGCCTTTGTTGGATAGTTGTTGTTATTAGCTTCAGGTGACTTACTCTAATCTTTTAGCTACTTCGTTTTGTTAGGATGTATTGATTTATTTTTTTAATTTAGGATCCAAACGGAGTGCTAAAATGAAAAATATTCTCGTTGATTTATTCCATGAATGGTTCATAAGGAGATGCGGTCAGATCTGAATGAAAGAGCCCAGCTTCCAAGTGTTCTTGTGTTTTGTGAAAAGAAGTCTTGTTGACGCATTCAAGAGTCTGATATGTTTTTGTATCTTTGAGGTGGCTCTATAAGTAAAGCGAGTCAGGGAAGGGTTGCCGTTTCTCCAGGAATAGCCTGGAGGGTCCAAATTGCAATCCTTGAGGCTAGGAACCCGAGGGCTCCACCGATCTGATGGTGGAGACGGGGTTACAAATACTCTCTCTATTGTCTTCGTATTTTGTGTTAGGCTAGGTAGGATCTCTTAGCCCCCGCACTCGCTTGCTTGTAATCCAAAAAATCACGTTCATTCTCACTGATACAATTTCTTCAGACTCCCGGTTTACGGAAAGTTTTTTTTTTTTATTTATCAACAAGCAAGGCAAAGTTAATATAAAATATTTAAAACCCTGCTGTTTTTATTTTTTTCTTTTGGTACTTAGTCTATAAATGAGTGTAAAAATATGAAAGAAGAAAGAAAATTTTGAACTTTCTCGAAAAATTTGGTAAATATTTATAGATAAAACATTAACTTATAATTAACTATTTAGAGCTAAGACTAATTTTATTATTTTTTAGGATCACATCAGATTTTTTAACAAAAAGCCAATAATGGTGAAATACAAAATAATTTATATGAGTAATGTATTATTTGAAGAAAAAAGTCAAGTTTGAATATGAAAGATAATTTTAATTTCTCATCAAGTACATATATCAAAAAAAAAATTTTTGTATATTAAAATTCAAGATATAAAATTTATAAACATGGGAAAATATTTATATTTTGTTACCAAGGCAATCCTATCTTTCCTATGAAGTACAAGCGTAAAGTCTGCTTCAAACAATTTTGAGAGCAAAATGAGAATATACCGCTGACCCGAGCCAGCTGAGGGGGGTCCAGGGGGTGAAGTGCCTCGGCTAGGTGCGAAGCCCGCCGAAGGCGACATCGAATTTTTGACATGAATCCAATACTTTCTCTCTCTATATATTAACATATATAGAGGTAAGAGAAAGTAAAAACAATGATAAATAAGACAAAAAGATGAAGATGCATTTTATAGCGGGCGGTTCCTGCTTGGGGGGCCAAAAATTTTGACCCCCCCCCCTCAAAAAATGAAGGAAAAAAAAAAAAAAAAAAAAAAAAAAAAAAAAAAAAAATTTAGAAGGAGAAAAAAAAAAAGGGGGGGGGGGGGGGGGGGGGGGGCCCCACTGGTACAGCCATAGAGTTGGGGGCCCCCGAAATTCGCGAACGCCGAGATTCAAAAGTGACAGGTCCCTGAAAGGTAGTATTAGTAGTATGCGCAGAGCGGGTTTATTACTCGCCGGTGTGCGCAAGTCTTCGATGGTGGCACTAGTGTGCTTGTCAAAAATAGAAACAACTCAACAGGGTGTTGCCCACCTATGCATTTCCTACTAATTATATTATACACTCATTTCTATGGTTCCATTCTTTAAAAGACTTTACTATTAACAATTTACAATTATATTTAATTTTTTTCTCAATATAGCCTACTTTTAAAATGGGTTTAAAAACTTTTCAAATAATTTTTGATAATCCATGGAATACTTATTATGTAGGAACTCCAGTAAGTGGAAAAATTATTATCGCTGTTGATTCGCCGAAAAAAATAAAAGGTAAATTTATTATTTAATAAATATGCTTGTCATAATTTCTAACTCTATTTGATGCATATAAATTTTTTTAAAAGATATTCAAATGCAAATTCCTTTTAAGAACAAAACAGTAATTTTATAAATTTATGGTCAATTTTTAAATTAAATTTTTTTTTTCAGGTATTTCTATTTGCTTCAAAGGCGAGGCCTCTGTCAGTTGGACCGAAAGTCGAAGTGAAACGAACAGTGATGGAAAGAGTGAAACTGTCTATGATACTTTTTCTGGCAACGAGACATATTTTGAAAATAAATTTAATTTAATTGGAGGAACAAGTAATCACCTTTTTTCTTACCATGTCGTATTATATTAGTATTTATCAATGTATTCAATAGAAACAACCAAAATTATAAAGAAAATTTCAATTTCACTGTCGGTCATTCA
Organism: Euborellia annulipes; assembly: GCA_023213315.1. Classification (NCBI taxonomy): domain Eukaryota; kingdom Metazoa; phylum Arthropoda; class Insecta; order Dermaptera; family Anisolabididae; genus Euborellia; species Euborellia annulipes. The sequence continues at coordinate 2,763 of JAKCPI010006167.1, forward strand.
AACTCATGCCATCTTCAAGGACAATTAGAAAGCATATGTTAGAAAATCAAATCAATATTCTTAATCAAAACAATATTAATGATAACATCTATGAAATATTCACTTCCATTTATTTGGAATATCTTTTGAGACTTCGTTTGCCCTTAAATAATAATTCGTTAGTATGAAATTTCCTATTTCTAGGAGTTAATTTCCGCAAAGTGAATTCCCAAATGCAGCAGATGATAAATAAATTTGTTCTTGTTGTCAACGCTTTCTTTATCATTTATATACTACAGTAGAGTCTTGCTAATCCGGATTTTGACCGGCTAATCCGGCGTATTGAAAATTTTTTCCAAATAAATAAAAGATAATTTAACGTTTATCTCTCTTTAATATTGTTACATATTAATGATTGAGAAAGAGTTCTCGAGAACAAATAGTAAACCGGCATTCTTAGAAAGAATTCAAGACAAGTTACGAAATGTCTATAACAAGAAAAATCTTTATTTACTATTTTTTGGAATCTCGTTTATGTACTTTTTTGATTTTTAACAACAGGATGAATAATTAATTTAGATATTTTTTTTTTTTTAAATGTTCTCAAATAAGCTGTCATTAATAATACACCTAATCATTGTAAATATTGATTTATTGAAATATATACTTAATATATAAATAATCAAAATTTATAATCCTGAAAACCGAAACATGTCGAGAAATTATTTTTATTTATCCTAGTGTTAAAAAAAAATAAAATAATAGTTTAACTAAATTAAATAAAGAGAAAAATATTTTAGTGACACATGATTAAAATCCAAGGTGATTTTAATGAGTCATGCAAGTCAAAATGATTAACCTTGGACAGGGTTATATCAATTTAAAAAATACTTTGTTAATTAACTCTATTTACACATATTCTTCTCTTTGTTTTATTTACACAATTAGATAATTATTGAAATTTATTTTAAACCTAACTTTATACGAAAAAATATTAAAATTTGTAGGTGCAGAAATTACTTTAGAAGCTGGTGAGCATACTTATCCATTCACTACACATTTACCTCCAAATCTGCCATCTTCATTCGAAGGCGAATATGGTCATGTGAGATATACTGTCAAAGCAACAATTGATAGGCCTTGGAAGTTTGATCAAGATACTAAAGCAGCTTTTACTGTTATTGCACCATTAGATTTGAATTTGGATCCAACTATTAAGGTAATTTTTATTGAATATTGGTCGATGAGCTTTGAAACAACTTCTCTCTATTCATACTTCTTTGTACTAGTATCACCTCACTGTCACAACTTTTCAAAATCTTTCTAGCCATTATCAACTTATCTCAAAATATCCAAATTCTCCTGGGGTAGGAAAGAGGAAGATATATCACTTTCTGTAACAGACACTCCAATCAATTTACTTGTTTCTTCTGGCTTCGTACAGTGAAGGTCACTATTAAAGCACACTCATTCTTTTAATCAAGTGATTATTCCACCCAATGCAACATATATACTAAACACAAGGGAGGCATCGTCCCAGCAACCCTATGCTATCCAACTCACGACTAAAAGAACTAGTTAATTCTAATTTCTTCATTTGTCCCCATGACCTCCCGTGATTGGAACAAGCTCCCTGCGTCTATCTTCCCCAAAACCGACAATCTTTAGGCTTTCAAGTCTAATCTCAACAGGCATCTTCTCAGTTCCCGCAGTTGAGTTCCCCTTTTATGCTTCTCCCTTTTTTTTAAACTATATTCTTCCTGGCTGCATGTGACCACTGGTCATTATAGGTCTTTGGACCTTATACACCCATTACGATAAAAAAAAATTGTTAGTAAAAGCATTAGGTTTAAAAAAAATTCCCTCTTTTTAAAAAAAAAAAAAGTTGTTACATCTGTGACAATCTCAATTCTCAACTAATTCAATTGAGGTTGTCACAGATGTACAACCTTTATAATCTTAGCTGAATTGTACCTGAAGAAGGCCACAGAATGAATGGCCGAAACATTTTAATTTTTACAAATAAACCACAGTTAAACCGAAAATCAAATTCTTTTACTAATGTTAACAACTGTGAAAGCCTAAACACCAAAAAAATTTGTTGTTTAAAATAAAATTTGAAATTTTTTTGTAAGTTTTTGATTCACACATAAAAGAGAAATTCATTAAAGATTTCCTTCTTCTTATATAAAACAATTAGATAATCACATTCGAAAACGCATTGGGATGCTTTAATATTGACCCTCACTATTCTCTTCCAGAGGCGATATTGAGTTTTTAAGTGTAATTAACCTTTATATGGGAACGTCATTGGTGACAGGGAAATTTTTTTCTTACCTTTAATCACCTTCTTCTTCTGTCTTCGCCTGATTATTCCCGCGGTGCGGGGTCGGCACCTTATTCTTCCCCTCCACTCCCCCCTATCCAATGCTGTTGTCTCCGACAGGCCAAGCTCGGTCATGTCTCTCTTGACCCGATGAAGCCAAGTCATCCTTCATTCTTACCTTTAATCACCAATGTACTTTAATTGCAAAAAAAAGGTGGCAACCCTACCAGTACTACACCAATACCTTAACTATATTTAAACTTTAATAAATGAAAAATAAAATAAATTTCATATTATGATATAAAAATTGCATGAAATATTTTTCTTTTTTTTTTTTTCCTCTTCACCCTTATGCATCATCTTAATTTCTTTATGATTTTTTTATTTACAGGAGCCGGTACAAAAAGAAGATGAGAAGACTTTTTGTTGTTTATGTTGCGCATCGGGCCCTCTGACTTTAACAGCAGCTTTACCAATAACTGGATTTGTTCCTGGGCAAACAATTGCCTGTTCGATTGAAGTTGAAAATGCTAGTAACGTCGATATTACTCAAGTGAAATTTAGACTTTCTAAAAAAGTTGTATTCAAAGCATCTAATACAGTATCAACTAAAGAAAACAAAGTTGATATTGCTGAAAGTAATCTCGGTCCCGTCAATGCAAACTCAAATAAAAATTGGTCGGAACAGCTCGTTATACCATCGTTGCCACCTTCGAATCTTGTTGGCTGCAGCATTATCGATTTATCATATACAGTAAAGGTAAATATATTCTTTTTTAAAAAATAAGATATAATAATTTAATTCTTCATTAAAATAATTTATAGGAATATAATTATTTTTCTATTTTAATATATTTTTTTTTTAATTAATAATTAATTAATTTTAAGAGTTAGCAGACTCTACAATAAGAAATAACTAAGGGCGTATGAGACTGCTAAGTTGACGAAAAAAAAAATAATTAACATTTAATTTAATAAAAAAAAACAAAAAAACTATCAAGTCAAAAACTTTAAAGCCAAAGCGTTAACATTTAGTAAATAGTGTTAAAAATTAATATCATGTCTAGGGGATGTCTTTAATATTTTAACGTCTTATTTAAAATAAAAATGGCGTCCTTAACCTTAAAATTTGTGTTGTGTGGCCAGTCACACCAGATTTTTTTATGTCGGAATTTTTTTTTTTTTTTTCAAAACTTTCAACTTTTATTTAAGCTATTGGTCCAAAATTCCTGTAAATATAAAATTTATGTTTAGTTATTTTTAAATTCAGTTTTTTTAGTTTTTCTTCCATTTTTGAATCATTTATTTTTATAGAAATTGAGAGTATGATAAGAGAATTAGGGGTGTTAGATTATGGAAAAAAATAATCGATTATCGATTATGAAAAATAATCGATTATTGTATCTGGGCAGACTAAAATATAATCAATTATGGAAAAAAATAATCGATTATACCGTTTTTTTTTTCTAGTAAAATTTCCATTTTTCCCTCCTGCGAAAATCATTTGACTTTTTTTTTTTTGATTATTTGCCCGATAATCGAATATAAAAAATATTCGATTAATCAATTTTTTTTTTTAAATAATCGATTATTTATTAAGAAAATAATAGGTAAATAATCGATTATTTTGAAAAGCCCTAATGATAATATTGTAAATTCTCCCTTCCATCATCACTTTCAACATGCTATTTTCCAAGTATTCTTCTCAGTTCTAGATAGATATTATATATTTTGTATATTTAATTTTAATTTATATTTAATTTTTAATAGATATTCCCTTTACTTTAGTGATTGAATAATTTAATATTAAATATAATTATCTTTATTGTACATTTTAATCAAAAAAATTATTTATTTTGTTGCAGGTAGAAGCAATTCCTTCAGGCGTACACCGTACTCTCCAAGTACGAATTCCTATTTCAATTGGAACTGTTCCTTTATTAGGAACAGTTCCTCCACAACAAGTGCCTGCTGCCACTGATACTAATAATCAACCGAGTGCTCCTCTTCCCGAGACTCCTAATCCTTCTGCAGGATGGAATCTTCCTACACAACCAACTGATCCTAATTCTCCTTCTTTATATCCTAATCTTGGTGAGTAACTATTAATTTCCAGAGCATGAAATAATTTTTAATCTGTTTATTTGTGTGAAAAACTAATTACTAATTTAATATTTTAGTGCCTGCAAGTTTTGATGAAAGTCAATTTAGTTCAAAAGACATCAAAGATTCAAATGATACAAAATATACCCAAGGTAATCTTAGTTTTGCTCCTAGATATCCTGTTTATAACTTTGCACCCCAAAATTAATTTTTTTTTTTTTAATAAAAAGGCCTTACTTAATCTCTCATCCTTCCTAGTGCCAGCTTCTGTCTAATTCCTTTTAATTTAAATAAAGTATAATATATATTATAATATTTTTTATTATTATTATTAAGCAAAGCTATCACATATATATATATATAATATATATTTATTAAAATATTTACAATGTTAAATTTGAGATTTTTTATGTTTTTATAATACATATATTTGATCTGTGAAATAAAATTAAAATATTTATATTGTGAGTGATTTATTTGGCGGTCTTATGTCTTGCAAGATCCCAAAATGTTCCCAAACCGTTTAAAATATTTTATTTTTTATTGAGGAATTTAAAAATTGTGTGATTCAATATTATTTGCTAGAAAGTTTTTTATTAAAAGTTCAATCCTACAAGCTGATTTATGTAAAAATTTATGTGAAAGGGATAGTATCGCTCAGATTTGATTGATACAAATAAATATACACAAGGTTATTTATTTGTATCAATCAAATCTGAGCGATCCCTTTTACTAAGATGATGTTTCAACAAGAGCCTACGGTAGAAAGCTTAAATATGGGCAAAAATTTCTCTATGTCTACAAGTTTTTTCCTGTATTCAAGAGTAATCCCATTACCCCTCTTTATGTATCTGTTTGATTGCTTGGATAACGAAGTGTTGAATCTCATCCTTCTTTAAACTAAGACTAAAATTATATATATAATTGTCACTATTTAATAATTAATATAGTTATTGCTTGACGTTGTGGCTGTGATGTGATTATAATAGAGGGATGGAGATATCAGCCAAATTGGAATGCTCTAGGTTCAATAAAACTCGCAAAATAAGACGTTTCGGCCTGAATTTATTTGGCCATCTTCAGTTATTGGAAATTATACACATAATGCAAAGCGCACATGTGATTGAACCAGAATTTGTCAATAATACAATTTATTTGCTTCATACAAAATTATATGCCTAAGATCAGAGATAAAATCTCAGAGGAACCATATAATTTTGTATGAAGCAAATAAATTTTATTATTGACAAATCCTGGTTCAATCACATGTGGACTTTGCATTATGTGTATAATTTCCAATAACTGAAGATGACCAAATAAATTCAGGCCGAAACGTCTTATTTTGGGAGGTTTATTGAACCTAGAGCATTCCAATTTGGCTGATATCGCCACCATCTATTATAATTCATATAATTTTTGTTTCTTTATAATTTAATATGTTAATATATTGTATAAGCATAAAGCTCATAAGATGTGCTTTCCAAATAATATAAATAAAATTATTTATTTGGTTAAAAAGCATCGAAATAAGAGCAAAGTGAATGATTTTGATTTTTTTCCCTGGACAAATTTCATTTGCCTTTTTTTCTTCCTTCATTGGGATACTAGCCGGGCCAAGGGTGGAGATAGATGAATTTTTTGGGCGGAAGTAAAATTTTATACAATTTTTTTTTTTTAATATATATATATATTTCAAGTATTATTAGCCAAAGTAAAAAATATTTTTGAAAAACAATGGGAGGAGGGGAATAATTTTAATTTTGTCCTGAGGATTACCGATGTGAGATTTGAATATTATTAACTAAATTTAATAAAATTTCTTGAGTTGAATGGCTGTAGATATTTAATTAAAAGAAAGGGACGGGAGCCTTCCTGGGAACAGCAGCCAAGTGAAATAAAAAATCTGGTGTGACTGGCGCACAGCACACAACTTTCTTACCCTTCGGTAAGAGAAAGTTGCCTGCTGGTCACACCAGATTTTTTGTGTCGAGATATATTTAGTTTCCGATAGCACCTTAGTTTCAAACTTGCATTTTAAATGTTGACTGCTTCAAATAAACTATGGTTATTTTTCAAAATTTTAATCTCATATTTGGACATTTTATACACAATATAGAATCGTAAATAAATACAAAATTTCATAAGAATTGGAAAAAAAATTTTAAATGTCTAAAAAGTTCCAAAGGGGACCCCCTTTTGAATCGAAATTAACATACAAATCCCTATAGGAAATTAACATTGTTTCTATGCGAAGATAAGGTGGAAAGGGAATTTAAAAGAGTAGAGAGAGACGATAATGTTTGCAAGTGGGAGATATATATATATATATGTTTTCTTGGAAACAATTAAAAACAGAAATAAAATAAAAATAAATGGGAATTTAAATAATAATTGATTTTTAATCTAATAAAAAGAAAAAGATTTAAATTCCGTTACCATGTCAACCATTTCTACTTTCCTATGAAGAACAAGAGTAAAGTGGTCTTCAGAAGATTTCAACGGCAAAATGAGAATATACATTTTAAAGAGCATCTAAAAAATAGTTCATTTATGAATTTTAAAAAAATCCTTGGAGGGAATTTTGAGAAAATCGAAAAAAACTGAAAAAGTACATCAGTAAAGTACTAGTACTTTTTGGCCGATTTTGTTCAAAAGCTTATTTTGAGATTCTTCAAAGGTACCTAAGTTAAATATAAAATTTCAATCCGCTAGCTCAACTCCTTCATGCTAAAAATCTGTCCACACACACATACACACACACACACACACACACACACAGACCAATTTGCGGGACCCACTTTTTGGACTCAGGGGACCTCAAAACATGTATATCCATCAAAATCTCGACATCGAATTTTTGACATGATCGCAATACTTTCTCTCTCTATATATTTCTATATAGGGTACGAGAAAGTAAAAAAGCTTTATATTTTGTTGCCGACGTTTCGAGTACTAGTCGAAGATGAGTGTGACTAGTACTCGAAACGTCGGCAATAAAATATATTTCACTTGGCTGCTGTTCCCAGGAAGACTCATTTTGATTTTTTGGGAAATTTTGATTATTGCCAGCCGGCTCTGAAGATGGCCTAGACCTCGGGTCGAAACGTCAGCCATGAGAGCGAGATTCTAAATAAAAGCAAATTAGGCTGCAAACGTTTCTGACTCGATCACCATTAAAAAACAAACTTTTATCAATTTAAAGAAATAAAAAGAAAATTGTAGGCATACAATGTTTAATTAAAACAATTCGATAATAGAAAAAAAAACAAATTTTAATATAATAATAAATATTTGAAAATATGAACAATTCATTAAAATATAATATTAAATGCTAATTTGGAAGAATACAATATACCGATTATAAATGTGCAATTTATAGCCTATTTGAATTATCCTATGAAAAATGAATTTAAATCAATGAACTCCTGTACAAAATTTTTTGTTTAGGCAAAATATTTACATTAAAAAATATAATAGGTACAATGATATAAAATTATATTTATGAAAAAATCTTTTAGTTGAATATAATTTGTATAAATAATAAAAAATTTTTTAAAAATTCAATCAAGATGATTAGAATTTTACTCAATATAAAGAAAAAAGATGTATAAAAAGGAATTACAGTTTGACCTTTTCTTACCTTCAATCAATTATATAACATTCTAAATGTTTTCTGACTTCGAGTCTATACATTTGAACATGACTAAGATTCTAAAGAAATTCATTAATCCTAACTCATTGGAATTGGATTATATATAGGATATTATCACCAATTTGGATTAAACTGTCTATACCAAAAGGCCAAAAGGGGAAATATCACTTTTAAATTAAATCTTATTATAAAAAGTTTTTTTTTTTCTTCCAAAAACACATGTGAAAGAAGAGTAGCAAAAATGCATTTCTAATATCACTAATTATACATATGTACCGATATATAAAATTATATATATATATATATATTACTCGTAGATTATGAAATTATTTTAAGGAAGTTACGCTACTATATTTGAATGAATTTTTTTATAATGTTGTTAGCAAGGAGCCAGGTAGCCAGGAAATTAGCGTCTACGAAATGAAACTTGAGAGTATTGGACAGTTTCGGTTTTAAATGAATAATGCCATCCTCAGGCCATTTTCGAACAATTTTGTCAATACAACTTGCTGCATCGTATAGCAGCTCTTAGCATTGCTTGGTATATACTTGGTTTGTACAAGTATTTTATCTATATTAATTAGGGCTGTTCAAAATAATCGATTATTTTCTTAAATAAGAAAAAGTAAAAAAATCGATTATTAAAAAAAATTTCCAAAATCGATTATGAAAAAATCTGGTGTGATGGCCGCACATCACAGAACTTTCTCATGTCTTCGGTAAATGAAAGTTGTGGAAAATATTTATATTTTGTTACCATTTCTCCAGTCTTTCATATGAAGTACAAGAGTAAAGTCTGCTTCAAATAATTTTCAGGAACAAATGAGAATATACATTTTAAAGAGTATCAAAAAAATAATTGATTTTTGAATTTTAATCAAAATCGTTAAAGCCATTTTTGAAAAAATAGAAAAAACTGAAAAAGTGCATTTGTAAAGTAGTAATACTTTTTGGCCGATTTTGTTCAAAAGTTTCGTTTCATGTCCCAGAAGGGTGCATAACTTAAATATAAAATTTCAACCTCCTAGCTCTTTTCCTTCTTGAGGTATTTTGCTCAAAGACAGACAGAAAACCAATTTTCAAGAAAGTAAAGAAAAAATTGACTTATTTGAGTCAAGCGGTAAAAATTTATTTAAAAAAAAGATCAAATGAAGAAAATTTAGTAAAAAAAAGGTCGAGTGAAATGGATTTAATCGATTATGAAAAAATAATTGGTTATTTACCATAATCGATTATTTTTCATAATTTATTTTTTCCCATAATCGAACACTCCTAATATTAATGCCCATAAATGGACAACTCTACAATTTGACTAAATGCGCTGTCATTTTGAGTTCATACTCCCTGAAATGGACTGAGGGTGGCATTATTTAATTAAAGACGAAACTGTCTCCAATACTCTTGAGTTTCATTTCGTAGAGGCTAATTTTCTGGCTGCCTGCTCCTTTATTTATTGTTAAAATACAACAGCCACTTCACAAATTGACATAATGTTGTTAGTTCTATGCCCAATGAGATTTGTCTGTCAGTAATAGATGGGTATAATAATGTACAGTGAAGGACAATATTAAGTCCTACCCATGCGTTTCCTACTTGTGATTATTATATTGTTTTTAAAAAAATATATATTTTTTTAATGGAAATTTTCATGATTCAAACCTAGAGATTTTCATTTTCTTTTATAAATACAATGAAATAATCACAAGTAGAAAACGCATGGGTGGGACTTAATGTTGTCCCTCACTGTACCATCTATTGCAATAGTATTGAGACTAAAGCCCGGTAGTTAGGCAGCTTCTCTGTATGAGAAAAACCTTTTTCAGAGCCAGCAGATAATAGGCCGAACGACCTTTTTAACAAAAGAATAACCATAAAAATTTATCTTTTTAATATAAATTTCAAGATATATCGAAATAAAAATTATCTCAATGTTTTAATTAGAAAAAAAAGTTTGGTGAGCATGTGCCATTTGGGCTGCCTAACTACCGGGCTTTAGTCTCAATACTATTGCAATAGATGGTATGTAACTTATTCCCTCGCATCAAAGCCATATACTGGTATATCAAAAAGATAGGCAACTAAGATTAGGGCGTGGTAGAGCGTCAATAATTAATAAATAAATATTCTTAAAACTAAATCCAGTAAAAATTTTTTAATTTTTCATACTTTTACCCTAGCATTTTTAAGGATTTCTTTTTATTTATTTATATTATGCCTTATTATTATTATATTTTTTGAAGATAAATAAGGAATTATACACGAGTAGAAACGCTTTACTTGGTTGAATTTTTGCGGCAAACTGGATTCGAACTCGAGTCTAATTTTACCTCGAATACAAAGCCCCAGCTTATCCGATAGGCCTCGTCGCCTCCAATTTGATTTATATGAATTGATAAATAAATTATTGATTATATAAAATTACATTTTTATTTTTATTATATTAATAAATTGTATAACTTCCTTATATATGAAGAGGATAATTTCAACAACTCCGAGTAACATATGAGTCACTCCAAGGAAAAAACGACAAAAAAAATTTTTTTTTTATTTGGAAGAAATTTTATAAATATGGAGATTTAAGTAGAGTAGTATAATAAAACTGGAATATTTTTGAAATCGCTTGGAATTTTGAAATTAAAAAATGGAAAACATTGCAATGGGGATAAATATTCCGAATTTTTATAGAGATCTCAATATTTGTAAAATTTTAACGAAATAAAAAAGATTTTTGGAACGAAGTTCTTTTACGCGGCTTTCGGTAAGGTGAATTGACAGAAAACGTCACGTAACAAAAAGCAGCAGTAACAAAAATGCGTTACAGCGGCCGAGCGCAGGCGGAGGAAGGCGAGGCCACGCCTACCCCCCCCTACCAGCTCTAGAGAATTCTCTTTCGATATTATTTAAAAAAGAAAATAATATTTATTTTCTTTTTTAAATTTGAAGAAAAGGCGTGAGGAACTTCGTTCCTGGCGGGGGTCCCACGACCCCACACGTTTGCTTTTTTTTATGTTGTTTTTGTGGAATAACTTATACATGTATATATATATATAATTTTGAATTTAAATTATATTCGATTCTCTCATTTTCATTTTCTCCCACTCTCGCTCTTTTTTATATATATATATATTTATTCTTAGATAGATAAATAGATATATCTAAGAAATTCTAAAATACAATTTTCACTAAACGATTTAAGCATTCAGTCTTTGTACATCGTCTTTTTTATTTATTTTTCGACAGGTATTAAATCGGTATTAATTTGGTGCATTTCGTTTTCGTTTATTATTATTATTATTATTATTCTTTTTATGGAAAATATAGTGATTTCAGATTTATTATTTTATTTTATTTTTTTTATTTTTTTTAAGAATCAAATTCATTTTAGAAATGTTTATAGTACTAAAAGTGTGAGTTTTTCATGAAATTTTTTTTATAACTATGCTTTAGAATAGAGAGATCCTTAGAAAAAATATGAATGTTTTCTAAGCTGATTCTAAAACTAGTCACATGAGTTTTGAGTTATAAAAAAATGGATATAAATTTTTTTTTTTTTTCTTCAACATTCGAAATTTAAATGCATTTTATCAATAAGAAAATACTGTGTGTTGTTTGGTTTAAAAATGCAACGTTAATACAAGCAATGACGTCAATAATTCTAATTTGTTTTCTGTATTAAAAGTTTATATATATATATATATTATTTTATTTATTTTAAAGAAACTATCTGATCATCTCAAGATATTTTTGTTTATGCTTACTTAACATTTCCGTTACGGTAACCAATTTTTTGATCGTTGACTGAAAAAAAATAAAATAAATAAATAAAAGTTGTTTATTTTGAAATAAAAAAAAAAAATCTCACCTGTGTTTTACTCAATACTTGTAGTTCTTTAATGTGAGAAACACAAATATGATGAAGTGTTCCTAAATCTCTAGCAGGATCCCCCTTGATCCTACTTTCATCAGGCTCTGGTTTTTCAGGCAGATTCTAAAACGAATTTTTTTTAAATTAAATATAAGAAAAGTCAGAAAATGACTGTTTAAAATTATTATTTCCTCAATCAATATCAACAAACAGACCGTTATTTAATTTTACAATTAAAGATACTTTTTGGAAAACAAATACGGTGGGATGAGCACATCATATTATATATTTCTTGTGTACAGTGAGGGACAATATTAAGTCCCAGCCATGCGTTTTCTACTTGTGATTATTACATTTTCACTTTCTTTTATAAAAAAAATGAAATAATCACAAGTTGAAAACGCATGGGTGGGACTTAATATTAATGGTAGCACTGTACATAATCGAAAAAATACCTGATCAATCCTTTTTAAAAAACCGCTAGCAAAATACTTTACAAAAAAAAGGGCTACGAAATTTATTATTGTGGAAGTTTTTAATTATAGACCACATTTGTTATTAATTTATTAAAAATAGAAATACTGTACAACGTTTCGACTGCTTATTCTTATAGAAATACTGTACAACGTTTCGACTGCTTATTCTTATAGAAATACTGTACAACGTTTCGACTGCTTATTCTTATAGAAATACTGTACAACGTTTCAACTGCTTATTCTTATAGAAATACTGTACAACGTTTCGACTGTTTATTCTTATATAAATACTGTACAACGTTTCGACTGCTTATTCTTATATAAATACTGTACAACGTTTCGACTGCTATCTTATATTCTTATATAAATTCTGCAGTCGAAACTTTGTACAGTATTTATATATTTTTATTAAATAATTAATACAAATATGGTCTATAATAAAAACTTGCATAATAATAATACAAACCACAAAAGCTTTAATAAACATAGCTACGAAATTTATTCATTCAAATATCAGCTCCAGCTTAATCAAACATTTCAAGCCAAATCTAATTTAATTTTTTTTTAATGTAATAAAATGTAACATACCGAAAGTTGGTCAAGAAAAACTACCATTCGTTCTTTATTTTTTAAAATAAATGGATTCACAACTTCCATATATTGTTCTTTGCCGCCGAACTCAACTAGATTTGCTAAATTTTGTAAACATTTTGCTACCATTATCAAAGAACGAGCAGCCATTAAAGGTGGAGGTTCTGAAAATAAAGAAAATAATTAATTTCCAATTTAACTGAAAACAAGTGCAGTAGAAACCCTCTTATCGGGACTCTTTGAGTACAAAAGATTTTTAAAGAAGAAAAAGAATAAAAATGAACCTTTCTTACCCGAAATGAGATTGAATTGTCTTGGATTGAGAATGGCAGGACATAACAATCGAAGGAAGATGAAACCGCTTACAACTCTGGTGCGAACCAATCGTTCGTGAGGCCATTTATTCATCACGGAGCGTTGCAGGCACCCACAAATATACCGTACAGTTCTGCAAAGAATTTTATCTATTAAAAAATATTTATTATATCTACATGCCCAACAAAACTATTAACTGATTGTTACTTATGATAATCAAAAGAAGATAAATGAGAGTCGCTTTATTCAACACTATTTGAATTTGCAAATATTTCGGGCTACAGAGTCACACGATCAGTGCTATCAATAAGTGTAGTAGTGGATGCCGTCCATTGGATGGATTTTAGAAATTAATTGATTTAGACCATCTCGCTCAGGGGCCCACATTTTGTGGGTACGTGGATGGCGACCACGAGCTGCCCGAGCTGGGACAGGCACTCCTTAGGTTCTTTGTATGTCTGTCTCTTCCTTCCTCTTTTCAACGGGCGTCAGACCGGGAGACGGGTCGGCCTGTTCTATTTCTTCCGGTCGCAAAAACGCATTATAGGGTTGGAGGGAAAAAGTGAGATCCGCCGACCCCGCATCGCGGGAATAAGCATTGATTTAGACCACTGCTTCTTAAACTTTTTGAAGTCGCGGCCCCCTTGGAACTAAAAGTCACTATCTCACGCCCCCCTCTCCCTATTTTTTTAAAATTCATATGAGGATACAAAACCAAATTTTAAATACTCACAATTATAAATATTTTCAAAATTTTATAATTATAATTCAAGTATTTAAACTTATTTAACAATAATTATTTGTTACATATGCTTCGCGGCCCCCCTGAGGGTAAATCCATGGTCCCCTAGAGGGGCGCGGCCCACTACTTTAAGAAGGACTGATTTAGACTTTCACGCTTATTGTTATTAGAAATAAAAGACATTTTTGGGCATAAATCGTGGTTTATTTTAGCAAATAATAATACAAAGTGTTATTAATTACAATAAAATACAACGTTTCGGCTGCTATTTTTGCAAACGAAACGTTGTATTTTATTGTAATTAATAACGTTTCGTTTGCAAAAAAAAATAGCAGCCCAAACGTATTTAATTGTAATTAGCGGCTGCTAATTCTGCAAACGAAACGTATTTTATTGTAATTAATAACACTTTTTGAATTTGAGAAATACAGGGTGGGTCACGAGGAAAGGGCCAAAAACAGATAGACATAACTCAGAATATTTTAGACTTACAAGCATTTTATTTATTGTATATTTCCTGGACAGGGAAATAAGTGCAATTTCAAGTTGTAAAAACCTCCTCACACTAGCACAGTCCCAATGGACGTCGTACGCGAATTGTTTCTCAGCCGTCTAGTTTTAGGGATGTGAAATGGTACCCTTGGTCACCTGACTTGACGATGTGCGGCTTTTTCCTTTGAGGGTACCTTGAACCGCGTGTTTCTGAGTTAAAATCACTTACTTTAGAACTGAAGAATGCAATAACAACAGAAATTGCATCTATTGTTGAACCCTCGCTGCAGCGCTTTAACACAACCGATCCTTGTTTCGTGCTATGTAAAAAATAGACGCCACATGCTCGATGTAATTTTTACAACATTAAATTGCACTTATTTCCTAACCAGAAAATGTAAATAAAATGGTTGTAAGTCTAAAATAATCTGGGTTATGTCTATCTGTTTTTGGTCCTATTCTCGTGACCCACCCTGTATTTATTTGGACGACATCCACCACAACACTTATTGATGATAATGATGGCTAGCGTCATGCTGTCCGAAATATTTGAAAATTAGTAACTATGTCATACGCTACTCAAACCCAAAATCCCAATACATTGAACAAAGATTTGTTTCCGTTCTCCTTCTATCACATGGAAACTGCAATGCTGACAGAGAAAAGTATGCGTAGTCTAAAAATTTGTCAAAAAACAATAGAAAAAGTGCCATGTTGGGCCTTAGAGGCTGAATTGCATTATCTGAATAAGAACTGACAAGCAGGAAGGAACGGATAACACGACAAAGAGGTCTGGAAAGACGATATAAAAAGAATCGCTGGAAAGTACTGGCTAGAGGGAATATACAGTATATTTCCATACAAACATGAACTAATTATTTTAGATTAGAAAGAAAGAAGAGTTGAATTAAATAAAACTTACTTAGGACAAGCGTCTCCTGACATAAAAATTGAATGTGTAACTTCGTCTAAAATTTGAAGTAGGAACTCTGCATTGGCACAAGCATCATCTGGAGACTCCATTTTTGTAGGATTGAGCTGAGTGAGAAAAATAATTTTAAACAATCAATATAAGAAATTTATTTTATCAAATCTCCTACCTCACAAGACTGTTTAGCTTCTAAAAGTTTGATAATGGTATCTTGAATAGCTGCGAGAAGAAATCCATGTGAAACTGAACGCATATATAGATCCATTAGAGTAGTAGTTAAAGATGCAGCTCGGAATAGCGTCGATGTCTCCTCTTCTTTTTCGATTTCAGCTTCATTTAATGATTTCAATAAATCAGCTTCCTTGCGTTCATATCTACAATTAATGTACTCTTTTAAATAAAATCTACAAGGAATATCTGTTCAAACTAGAGTAGATCTTATTTTATAAAGCAAGTAAAAGTATTATTGTTGTAGTATGTAGTATTATTTGGTTTATTTGATCTTATGTGATTTTTTAAATATTCTTTTTTTTCTCCTCCGTACTGTCCCCCTGATTTTGTCGCCCCTTGTAAGTGCACGTTCTGTCCCCTAGCACGGAATTGCCCTCTGTCGACGTTTAGGGAAAGATAAGCCACCCATGATGGGCAAAGGGCATTAAAATAAAGTTCTTGCTTCCTGAAATCGTAATATAATGAGCCTGGGGCATTCAGAAACTGGTGGCCTACGATTTACATTAAATATCGTGGAAAGCAAGAATTTTACATAACATCCGTGTCCTGAAGATGAAGGCGTAGCACCCGCAATAAATGTATATGGTCGAAAAATTACATTGAAGTCCATAATCTACTTCATTCTTATTTTTAATAATTTTGATTGTAATTCACCTGAAAATTCTTAGTAGTGAATTCGCTAATGGAATTCGATCCATATGACAAATATCAGCTAATGCTCTCACTACTTCTAAAGAAGGATCTAAAATTAATTGTTGCATAGGAGAATATTCTTCTTGAGGCATGATAAGGTCATGGAGGTAGCGAGTTCGTAACCTCAGCGATCCCCAATCACCAATCGGCGTAATTCCAGAGAGTGGATACCAATTTTCATTCTGAAAAGAAACGACAAAATAATATCAAATATAAGTTATATAATAAATTTTAAAAAAATAAAATAAAATTGAATTGATTATTTTAACTAGATACAATAATACGGCAATGCCCGCCTATATACCATAATAATTACTATTAATCTTATTTATACAAGAATTTTTATTAATTCATCTATTAGCTCATCAGAAGTAATATATATATTAGGCTGTTTCAATTGAAAAGATCATCTTTTTTTTATTTTCGTGGACACACTGAAATATTGTTCCAAACATCGAAAAAAAAATTATCTCGAAGTTTCAGCCCTTAATTTTAATTTTAAATAACATGTAAATAATTATTTGTTTTTTTAATTGTTATAGTTCAGTTCGGTTTTTCATTGCGATTAGTCGAAATCTGTAGTGTATTAGACACTCTTTAAAATGTCAAGTATTGTTTTATTGTTACTTGAACCGTTTCATCGGTGTCGGCCTCAATATCAACAATAAAACACAACTGTTGACAATCGTTAAATTCTCATAGCAAACGGTCTAATACCAACAGCTGTATCTCTGGACTCATTAAAAATTGGACCCATTATATATATTAAATTTTTTGTTACAATTCGTCTACACTACCACCCCTTAAAATATTTACCATTCCATCTGAAACATCCTGTATACAGGGAGAGTTACGGGAAACAGACGTTTTTCTGGTGTAGATTTTTCAAAATAAAAATTTATTTACATATAATCAACCACTAAACTACACCATTTTGTAATGCCTATGAGAGAAAAATCATGTCTGACAAATGATGACCCTTTTCTTGAACACAAGCGCGAAGTTGCTTTGGCAAGAGTGGACGCTTTCGAGACACTTGTATTTGTGAAATGGGTCATCATTTGTCAGACTTAATTTTTCGCTGAGAGGCATTACAAAATGGAATAGTTTAGTGGTTGATTCTATGCAAATAAATTTTTTTCATTTTGAAAAATCTAGAGTTATGTTTTCCAGAAAAACGTCCCTTTCCCGTGACTCACCCTGTATAATTTCTTATTTATGTAAATAATATAAATTTAAAAATCCTAAATATTCATACTCTCTAAAGTCAGGCATGTCAAACACGCGGCTCGCCGAGACGTTAGTAAAAAAAAAACATTGAGTCTAATATAAACATAATATAATCATTCTAACAATCGTATTTTATTAATTTTTTGAACAGTACAAACCTGCGGCCCCACAAAATAGATCATGTGGCCAGCAATATCCTATGAGTTTGACATACCTGCT
This sequence comes from Euborellia annulipes, assembly GCA_023213315.1. Taxonomy (NCBI): domain Eukaryota; kingdom Metazoa; phylum Arthropoda; class Insecta; order Dermaptera; family Anisolabididae; genus Euborellia; species Euborellia annulipes. The sequence continues at coordinate 20,608 of JAKCPI010006167.1, forward strand.
CTAAGTTGATGTTAAATTATTAAAGCCAAATCGTTTTTCGAGTTTTTATTTGAATAGATACTTCCTTTGGTTGTTCCCTATCTATCAATAGAAATATACAACCACTTTATTTATATATATATACACACTCACTATCTCACACATACACCAGTGGTCCATGGGCGCATTTCCACCCATTTCTTATATATACACAACAATAAATTAAAAATAACTTTTATTTTATGAAAGCTGATAATTTGTAATTTTAAAAAAATCACAATCAACATACTTCATCTCCATTTGTTAAATTACTTAATTCCACTGTCAATTCTGCAACTTCATTGTCTTTGGAACGTTTTCCTTTGTTATAAACAGTGATTGTGAAAGTAATTACATCTGGTGGCACATCACTGCAAAAAAAAATTATTAGTGATTAATATCTTCATTAATTAATTTCTCGAAAGTGTTATTTAGGAAAATAAAGATTTGACGAATTAAGTAAAAATTAAACAGCGTCACGAATGTGTTTATTAAAGCTTTTATGCTTTGTATTATTATTATTATTATGGAAGTTTTTAATTATAGACATTTATAATTTATATTAATTAGGCTATTTATTAGGGTCCGACCGAAACAAGATTTTCAACCGAAACCGAATATTCGGCCTCAATCTTAGTTTCGGCCGAAACAGAAACTTGTATTTCCTAAACAAAATTCATATCATTTTACCTTTTTTTTTTTTTTTTTTTGAAATTTTTTCCGCCCTGCCGAAAATTTTTTTCTCCTTCCCTGAAAATCATTTTATCTTTTTTTTAGGGAGGCTTAATTTTTTCCGCCCCCTGGCCTTTGTTTTTTTGTGTGCGAGTCTCATCCCATCTTTTCAAACTCAGGTTTCGGCTGGCCGAAAGGTTCGGCTAGTTTTTGACCGAAACCGAATATTCGGTCGGTTCCTACTATTTATTAAAAATATAAATACTATACTATAATACAACGTTTCGACTGCTTATTCTGCAGTCGTTTTCAAGTACTAAGTACTGTGCACGGGCTAGTTTAAGTGAACTAACCTCTAAGGTACCGTTACGTGCATTGATATACAAAGACGTAATCGCCATCTATGTCGTTGTATATAAAATGCACGTAAGAGTCCTTTGGAGATTAGTACACTTGAGTAAGTGTACAGTACTTGAAAACAACTGCAGAATAAGCAGTCGAAACATTGTAGAGTATTTATATTTTTAATAAATAATTAATACAAAATGAGGTCTATAATTAAAAACACCCATAATAATAAACAGCATTTATTATTATTATAAATATTTTTAAATACACTTACTCTAAAATAAACTCTTCATCCCATACAGGATCAGGTCCATGTTGAACTTTGGTACGGGCGATTTTTACTTGATTTAAGGATATTACACAGTAAGGAGAAGGTACAAGTTTTACTGGTAATCGATGAGCATCTAAAACATGAAGATGTAAGCATCGAAGTTCACGCAAACGTTGCATTTTGGGAGCTCGGGTTTGTTGAGGAACACAGAGAGGTTTCAAAGCAGTAATCCAATCCTACAAAAAATAAAAATTTATTAAGTAGAACATAGAAATGAATTAAGAAAAATTAAATAAACTTAACCTGGGTTGTATCTGCATTGTTTGAACATAAATATGTTATAGTTGCAAGACATGGAAGGGCTCTTTCAACAAGTTGAAAACAATGTGGTCTATCAAAAACACTATCATGCACTTGGTACAAATAGGCGCAACTCAAATCAATCAGGCCTTTAGGCTTAGTTCTCTAAAAAATTAAAAAAAACAAACATGATTTTGTGTCTGATAAAATTAAAACTCAAACATACCTTTGGACTATCATAGAAATAAAGATGTGTATCTGTTCCTTCGACTAATAATACGAAATACATGCATTTCCATTTTTTATTTTTTTCACTTTTCTTGTTTAAATATCCTTGCATTTTAATACCTAAAATTATTTAATAAATTAAATAATTTTTAAATAAAAATATTTGGCGTGATGATTTGGGAATAAATGGCGTCACCTGGACTCGAATAAGGATATCAAGTCTTTTAAAACCATAAACTATTTCAAAGTTGTTATTGATTAATTTCAGGAGCAGTGGCTGAATGTACAGTGAGAGACAATATTAAGTCCCACCCATGAATTTTCTACTTGAGATTATTTCATTGTATTTATAAAAAAAAAAAATAAAAATCTTTATTGGAAATTTTATAGGTTTGCACCATGAAAGTTTCCATTTTAAAAAATCTGGTGTGACTGGCGCACAGCACACAACTTTCTCTTACCCTTCGGTAAGAGAAAGTTGTGCACCGTGCTGGTCACACCAGATTTTTTGTGTCGAGATATATTTAGTTTCCGATAGCACCTTAGTTTCAAACTTGCATTTTAAATGTTGACTGCTTCAAATAAACTATGGTTATTTTTCAAAATTTTAATCTCATATTTGGACATTTTATACACAATATAGATTCGTAAATAAATACAAAATTTCATAAGAATTGGAAAAAAAAATTTTAAATGCCTAAAAAGTTCTAAAGGGGACCCCCTTTTGAATCGAAATTAACATACAAATCCCTATAGGAAATTAACATTGGCCAAATGCGAAGATTAGGTGGAAAGGGAATTTAAAAAGAGTAGAGAGAGACGATAATGTTTGCAAGTGAGAGAGAGACATATATGTTTTCTTTGAAACAATTAAAGACACAAATAAATTTAAAAAAAAAAAATGGGAATTTAAATAATAATTGATTTTTAATCTAATAAAAAGAAAAAGATTTAAATTCCGTTACCATGGCAACCATTTCTATCTTTCCTATGAAGAACAAGAGTAAAGTGGTCTTCAGAAGATTTCAACGGCAAAATGAGAATATACATTTTAAAGAGCATCTAAAAAATAGTTCATTTATGAATTTTAAAAAAAATCCTTGGAGGGAATTTTGAGAAAATCGAAAAAAACTGAAAAAGTACATCAGTAAAGTACTAGTACTTTTTGGCCGATTTTGTTCAAAAGCTTATTTTGAGATTCTTCAAAGGTACCTAAGTTAAATATAAAATTTCAATCCGCTAGCTCAACTCCTTCATGCTAAAAAAATGGTTCCACACACACAGACACACAGACACACAGACCAATTTGCGGGACCCACTTTTTTGGACTCAGGGGACCTCAAAACGTGAAGATCCATCAAAATCTCGACATCGAATTTTTGACATGATCGCAATACTTTCTCTCTATATATATATATTACATATATACATAGGTAAGAGAAAGTAAAAATAAGAGAAAGTAATAATATTTTTTTTTAAATAATGAAATAATCACAAGTAGAAAACACCTGGGTGCGACTTAATATTGTCCCTCACTGTACAATGAGTAGTGAGAAGATCAAGGCAGCCGAAAGCAATAAAGAAAAAATATATTTCTCTTCTGCTTTATTTCATACACTTGTCGACGTTTCGGCCCATATTCCCGCCTTTATCAGGACAATGTGCTGTTTACCTCGAGCTTAGGGACAAATAGCACATTGTCCTGATGAAGGCCGGAATATCGGCCGAAATGTCGACAAGTGTATGAAATAAAGCAGAAGAGAAATATATAAGTATGATACTGATTCAGACGAGTTTTTATTCAAATTACAGCTTCTTCGCCTAGGACGGATGTTCGGCCAAAAATTATAAAAACGTTGTTTTTATTTTAAAGTTAGTTATAACATTTTTTAAACCGAACGTCGGTCATAGGCGAAGAAGCTGCAAAGTCAATTTAATTTGAGAAATATATTTTTTCTGCCTTGATCTCCTCACTACTCAAAAGTTGTTATTTATTTATAAATAGGGGAGAGGGAGAGACTTCCTAATCCACTACTCTCTAGTCCCCCAATTTTTTAGCTTTTATCCACACGTACCCAGTAAATATTTTCGAGTGTTATTTTGGAAAATTTTCAAATTTCCTTCTAATTTAGAAGGCTAAGAACTGAACCTACATTTTTTCAAACACAAATATTTCATACTAGTGTAGTAAGATTCAAATCCCATATTTTTATAGTACAAATTTATTCTAATTAAAGAATGTTACCTTTATTTTTTTTAACTCCGGATTGTTCTCGACATTCTCGAAGTGTTGCATAAATTTTTTCAGCATGTTGAATTTCTTTTGATTTTACTGTGCCGTCAGCTTCAGTTAGAGACTATAAAATAAAAGTTTTTAAATATATAGAAAATGATTTTTAATCTATTCTATACTTACTCTGCCGACTGCTTGAACTAAAGTATGTCCTTCAACAATTTGTTCTTTACGATAACGATTAATAACAGCATCAAGACATTCAAAAGTTCGTCCGCCCATTAAATAACGAACTCCTTTTTTTTCTATACGAAATCTTTGGATTTGATTATTGATATGGAAGAATAATGAATAATCACCAGGTGAATTATCACTTGGCCGCACAAGAAAACTTCCAGGTCCAGCTAATAAACAATTTTAATATTTTATTTTTTTAAAAAATAATTAATTAAAGTGAAATTAAAGTTTTTTTTTGTTTACCTTTTACCAACATATCTACAGCTTCACTTTTAGTTACATTCGGATGAAACCAACTAAAAACTGTATTAGGATCAATATTTTCGTCAAGATTATCGACTAAATCTTTGAAAATCATTCCTTGTTCTCCAGTTCGATGAGCTGTCACCCAGAGCCATCCGTCACCCATATCATTGTGAACGAAAAAAATGTCGCCTTTCTGGAAACTATAATTATTAAATTATAAAAAATGAATATATATATATATATATCCTATATATTTAACATAAAACTATTATTATGCCATATTTGTATTAATTATTTATATACTGTACAACTTTTCGACTACTTATACTGCAGTCGTTTTCAAGTATTGTGCACTTGCTCCGACTCAAGTGAACTAACCTCTAAGGGACCGTTACGTGTATTATATAATAATTTTATAAAACTATATTTTGAAAGTCATATGACACATTAGGAAGCAGGAGCTTAGCCAGAAATTTTTTTCGTTAGCGGGGAGTACTTCCCCCCCAAATGTAAAAATTTTAGAAAATATAAAATATTATATTCTTTACGGACCGATACAAGATATATAATTTCTTATTTAATATTTTTATAATTTACAACAGTGTTTAAAAATTTATATTCGTCTCTATATTTTTATTTTTTTATTTTTTTAATTAAACTCCATATTCCCTCCGGTGGTTATGGTTTTGGAAAGGATGAGATACTGATTGAAGAGATCAGAAATTGTCAAATTTGGCCACAAAATAATTATTGTGAGAAATTTATAAAATTTTAAAAACATCGATCGATTAATAATACTCATCAATCTGAGTGTGCTAAGGTAGCTAAATCAGAAAGAGTAAATATTTGTTTTTAAAATTTTACTTCAAAGACTAATATATATATATATATATATGTTCTGGAAGGTTTCCGCGACCGGATGTATGCGAAGATAAGTTTTCTCGGGTTGTGTCGCGTGTGATGTTGAGATTTACTCGACGTTTCGGCTCTCCTTTTGGAGCCATTTTCAAGAGTATGGAATTAGGGGGAATTGTTGGGGTGGTTTGTTTACGGGGTCGCAGTCTTGCTGGTCCCCAGGTCAATTTGGATGCCTCAGAGGCTTGGTTTGGTCTCTGAGAGCAGGAGGAAGGTTGAGTGTGTGTAATTGCGTTTGTGTTCGGTTTAGGTTGACTACGGGGCCTCAGTCTGCCTCCCCAAGTCGATGTGTTATTCGTTTGGTTAGTGGATGTGTTAGGAGATTGGGTGCGTGTGTGTGTGATCGTGTCTGTGTTTAATTTAGGTTGACTTTGGGGCCTCAATCTGCCTACTCCCCCAGTCGATGTATTGCTGGATGTTTCCGAGGCTTGTGTTTGTGTTTGAGATGTGTTGGGTTGTGTGGTGGCGGTTTGCGTGTTGATGGTCGAAGTGACACAAACACAAGCCTCGGAAACATCCAGCAATACATCGACTGGGGGAGTAGGCAGATTGAGGCCCCAAAGTCAACCTAAATTAAACACAGACACGATCACACACACACCCACCCAATCTCCTAACACATCCACTAACCAAACCAATAACACATCGACTTGGGGAGGCAGACTGAGGCCCCGTAGTCAACCCAAACCGAACACAAACGCAATTACACACACTCAACCTTCCTCCTGCTCTCAGAGACCAAACCAAGCCTCTGAGGCATCCAAATTGACCTGGGGACCAGCAAGACTGCGACCCCGCAAACAAACCACCCCAACAATTCCCCCCTAATTCCATACTCTTGAAAATGGCTCCAAAAGGAGAGCCGAAACGTCGAGTAAATCTCAACATCACACGCGACTCAACCCGAGAAAACTTATCTTCGCATATATATATATATATATATATATATATATATTTATTTATTATTTGGTGTACTTTCCCTCTAAATAATAACAAATTTAAAATGCAATATATGAAATTTTTATTTTTTATTGAAAGGAAATTAGGATCAGTAGATTCAGTGAATGTCAACTTGCTGTAGTTACTAACTGTGTTAGAGCAATAGATAGCCAAATTATAAAAATATCAGGCAATTAATGGCAAGAAATAGCATATAGACATTGGCTTGACTACCTTCTGACTAAGAATAACTTCCAAATAAAGTTTTTTATAAAAACTTTTGACTTTCACTGAATCTACTAGACCTAATTTTCTTTCAATATTTGGGGAGATCTTCATTAAATTTTATTTTTTTTTTATATTCTAGCTAATTTTATAAAATTTTATTCACTTTAAAAAATAAAAATAATTCCTTGGGGGAGAAAACACTCCACAAAAATCATGCTATACAATATATTAAAATATTTTAAAACAAAAGTGGCTTTTTTTCTCGGGGCCTGCATTCGAATAAAATTGGGGACAGTGCAAATAGAGTGAAGGGTGGAGATCCACTGATGAAGGAAGTTTCCGAAATATTTTGATTTAATTTTAAACTATGAACCATTTTTTTAATTAAATTACTACCTCTCGTTTTATTTATCATCTGAATCTTCGGCACCACCTTGACGTAATATAACATTCTATATATAGCACAATCACACCCAAGTGTTAATTTTTGACAATTTCTTTTAAGTATTAATTGAAATAAATATTTTGTAAATCTATTCACTCAAGGGCTCACATCTTAAGTACATGAATGGTGTTCACACGAGCTAAAGCTTATTAATTTTTTTTTTTTCTCCTGATTGCACTATCCATTTTTGTTCTGATATAGTAATAAAAAAGCTAAAAAACTTAATTTAGATTTTTTTTTTTTTTTGAGTAAGAAAATACGAACCTTAATTCATCGGTGTCTGGCATCTTTGTATATGGAAGAATAGCAACAATCCTTTTTTTGTCATTGACAGGTTCGGGAGGAGGCACAGGGTGTATCAATCTCTCCCGTTTGAGCAAATCGGAGCAGCTCGTGTAATATCCGATTAAATCAGAAAGTGAGTCAAATTGACGACCACCGATATAAAAATCTCCACAAACAGCTGTGATTCTAAAAAAACAACCAATTTTAGTTTATTAATACATATAAAATATATTGTTACAAGGAAAAATTATATATATATATATATATATATACACCAGCCTCAAGTTTCGCCTTCCTAGGTCTTAGGGTAAAAAACTTTGCTCAGGGGCCCACATCTTGTGGGTACGTGGATGGCGACCACGAGCTGCCCTAGCTGGGACTGGCAGTACTTCTGTGCTTTGCATGTCAGTCTCTTTCCTTCTATATTTTCAATAGGCTTCAGACCGTACGACGGGCCGGCCTGTTCTATTCCTTCCCTGTCGCCAACCCCCCACCCCTCCGCCGACCCCGCACCGCGGGAATAACCAGGCGAGGAAAGAAGAAGAAGAACGTTTTAGGGTAAAAAACTCTAAATAACTTTAAACCCCTTGAAAGATAGATATCTATTCAAGAAACTTAAATTCTAAAAAATCATGTTTATTCACTATTTAAAATCTTCTTCTGTCCTCGCTATTATTAATCCCGCGGTGCGGGGTCGGCGGACGCTATTTAAAATGATATCTATTTTCATTTAAAAGTTATTAAGGGAAATAGTAATATCCTATGGAAAATGTAAATTTCTCAAAAAATGCTTTCAGTGTCAAAATTGCAAAAAAAAAAAACCTCGAATTATTAAATCTCACAAATAGTTTATTTATATAAAAATTATATAAAATCTAATAATATTTTAAAAAATTAAGGGTTTTTAATTTTTTCTTCTCCGTTAGGGGTGGGGATATTTAATACACACACATTTTAATATCCAAATCATAGAGAAGATGAAAAAAAAAATGCATTTTTTACAAAAATGGCGATTGGGGTCCTTAGGGGCCGAATTTCAAAAAACCCCGAAATTACTTTTTAGAGGTTCATTTAGGGAAGCTTTTAGCGCAGAAAGTTCATTTCGGTTAAAAATTATATTATACAATGTAAAATCAAAATTTTACCCAAAAATGGCGATTTGGAATTTCAAAAAATCGTTTCTTAAATGACGCCTACGCAATAAACTTAATTTACATGCCAAATTTCAGCTTTATAGGTGTTATAGTTTAGGCTCCGCGTTGTCATCACTTAGTGAGCCACATCTATATTTATATATATAGAGAAGAGATATATCTTAAACTTAGTTGTTAAACGGACTCAGCTTTTAAGAAGGACTTAAACAAATTTATTTTATTACTGGAACTTATTTTTTGCCAGGAATATCAGTTGATAGGCACATTGACCGCGCTGACGTCTTCGAATTGTGAATGTAAAGTCGTAGCATTCTAGGGAATATTGATAATTGATAGTAGTACCTGAAAGTACAACTCACCCCGAAAAATGTTGAGCGTTGCTCAACTTAATTCTTTTTTATGTTCGATATGGTCATTGGAACTTTTTGTACTTCCTGGTGACTCACCGCTTTGTCGCTATATAGTGAGTTCATACATGATAAAAGGCGAGTGAATTGATAAAATCCACTTTTAGGTTTGTGGTTGGACGATCTCGGGCTTCGTGAAATCTTACGTGCTTCTCAAAAACATTAAGATTCACTTTCAGCAAGTTTTTCATGAAATTTGATAAACGCTTTTTATTCCATCGCATTTTGAACTCACTCCTATTCTATAATAATCCTGTTTTTCCACGGTTAAAAAATTAAGCACACACTAGAAGATTTATACTACGTAGTTTAGCAGTTGTATATGTAATAAATTCTACAAGAAATCAGTCTTGTTACTTTCCTGAAAGACGGTGTATATTGAAAACTAATAAATAATTTTTGAAATCGCAATTTGACTTTTAAACGAAAAGGTATTTTCAGTTTTGTCAAGGGAATATTTTTTACTTTCCTTATCTATATATACGGTATATAAAACTTTCATGGGAATAATGCTGAGGTGGGTTCCAGTTTCCTTCCTCAGGAAAAGGCAAACAAAGTTGGATAATATTTTGCCATGAGGTGGATTTGAACTAGAGTTGTCTTCAACTCAGATTATAAGCTTAAGTGCTTTATCCCCTCCTCAATATATCCTATATATATATATATATATAATATTTCGTATTTAACTTGAACTTGAGATTTGCTCAATCAAATATACTTTTATGAATTAATAAATTAATTAATCTTACCTAAAATGATTAATTCCAGTTCTTCCTAAGTAGGATAAAACATAAGATCCTGGTTTTCTGTCACTTTCACGAACCAAATAGCTTCCCACTTTGTTAGCCTGCCAAAGTCTTTCTTCGGCAGTGTATCTATCAAGGCGTCCATGATACCATCTAAAAATTAATTAAGAATGTTAAATTAAAAGAATAAATAATTCATTTTTTTTATCTCATGAATTTTTTTGATCTTGTGAGAGGAAAACGAAAGATTTTTGAGTAAAATTATCTCTTAAAAGCTCCAGTCTTGTTTTATTATTATTAAGGTTTATTTTGTTTATTAGTCACTTCATGCCGACGTTTCGGTCAGATTTGGGACCATCCTCAGGGCTGAAGTGTGTCAATAAAACTTCTTAAAAAGTCGAATAGCGCAATTGTATAAAATATTTATTGCCATTTAATCTAACCTTAACTCGCATCGCCTGTTGGTCCTTATTAAATGGCAATAAATATTTTATACAATTGCGCCATTGGACTTTTTGAGGAGTTTTATTGACACACCTCAGCTCTGAGGATGGTCGCAATTCTGACCGAAACGTCGGTTTGAAGTGACTAATAAACGAAATAAACGTAGGTGCAATCGCTCTTTTCTTTCTTGCTTACTACAAGATCTACTCAGCTATCCACCTCACTCTAATTATTATTAAAAACAAAACAACAACCAAAATTTATTGATTTTTAAAGATGAGTAATGGGAAATTTTTCATGCTAGAAATCTCCCGCTGCCTCACCGATTAATAAATTTTAAGAATATTTTTCTATTTACATAATAAAATAAATTAATAGTAATAAAACCTCAAATCAGATTGAGTGGAGCCCTGAGAGAACTCAAGCTCCCTTTAAAGAGAATTTTATAAATTCAAAATTGTTAGTAATTCATTATACCTTTTTTATAATATAAAGATTACAAAATTTCGAGCCCGTCCTTTGTAATTATTTAATTGCTATGCCACTGCTCCAATTTATCATGCCATTTTATCACTAATATTAAAAGCTTGGAACTATTTTTAGTGAGCAAATGTCAATAAAAATGAAATTTTAAAGAGTTTTCTTGACTTTGATCACTCATGTATTTTTAATAAACACACTATTTGTATAATAAATAAAAGTGTTAAGATGTGTCAAAATTTTTTTTTACGTTTTGGTATATCTCAAAATAAAAAATATATTAAATTTATAATGAATGAATACTATCAAATGATATAAATTTTCTAAAAAAAAGAGGAAAATATATTTTGAATTAATAAAATACAAAAATATAAATAAATGAAATATATAGGCCTATAATATTATAATAGGAAGAATGATATTAATAAAAATTAAATAAAAGAAGATATATAAATAAAAATAAACTGACTGATTCTCAGGTGGAGCAACGATGCTTGAGGCATTTGTTCCTTCATTTTCATCAGCATCCACAAGAAAAGGATCAAATTCTTCTCCAACAGCGAGATCATGTCCTTCATCACTGCCAGTTGATGGAGAGCCTTGTAATTTCTCTTTTGGTAAAATAATTCCAGTTCCAGGACCACCCCTGACAAATTCAGCCATTTTTCATTCAGTCATTCAAGTTGAAAATAAAATAAAAAGCAAAAAAAGCAGGAAAATGACAAATGCAAGGGAGAAGAGAGTAAACTGCAGAGGGCAAACTAGCAGACGGAGCAGACATTTCACACTCAGGCTCAGACACAGAAATAATCACACGTACATTGCAGATGTCGTTTCTTTCCATTCAATTTTACTGATCCTCCAATTCCTCATCCACAATTTGGCGGAGTTGGCAAGTTATTTACAGATCAGTAAATTACAGTTATTTACGCGCAAATTACTACATTGTAAATAACGCGTAAATTACTACCTTGTAAATAACTAACTGCCTGAAAAAACAGGCCGAAAGATTTTATTTCATACTTTTTTGTGTTTTAAAGCATTGACGATATTGTTATCTTCTTAATTAGTGAATAATATAATCAAAATGTTAATAAAATAATTAAAAAATGAAATTCAAAAATTAAATATGGTAACTTAACCTACAACTGTCATTTCATTTGAAAGTATATTTATTATTTTCTTTAATTAAATAATTAAATTCAGTTTGCTTTTATTTTTTTTGTTTCAGATAAGAAACTAAACATATGGAAAATTTAAAAGCATCTCATCTTATTTTTGAATATAAAATTATATAAAAAAAGAAATCTCGAGGGGTTCGCCCATACCCACCCGAGTTATTTACGTAATTTACAGTTATTTACGAGATCTTTGTAAATAACTGCAAAATCGTGTAAATAGCCCAACTCTGCACATTGGCCCAAATTCAACTTTTTGTGCGGGAAAATACAAAATTTTTTCAAAGGATACGAAATTTAATCCTCCTTTCAGCTCCTTTATTTATTTATTTTTTTTTTTTAGGAGATATCTAAATGCTTTTGCTAATTTAATATCATCTTTTAAAAAATATTTGCACTTATTTAATATGTGGAATTTGACTATGTATTACCTTAAATAAGGTTACTGGCGTGTGTTCTTTTAAAAGAAAGTATTCCTGAGGAGGCGATTAGCCGAGGAGATAAAAAAGTTAAACTTATAATCCTGAGTTGAAGACAACTCGAGTTCAAATCCACTTCATGGCAATCAATTAACCAACTATTTGAGATGCTTCCTCCTGAGGAAGGAATGGGAACCCACCCCAGTATTATTCCAATGAAAGTTACTCCTCAGAATCCCTTAGATGCCGGAAAATATTTTAATCAAATTAAAATATATATAGGGAGTTTTAAGTTCTCAGAACTCACCCCGACAATTATTTGAGGCTCTAAGGCCATGTTTTCGAAATTTATGACTCTCTTAACCAGCGGTGCGAGAAAGCATTTTGAGTAGTGTGATTCGAAATCTATCTATAAAATTTTATCATTTTTTACTTCCTTTGCGCAATAGATCAACAGCTTGAAAATTTACAAATTTTAAATGAAGTTCTTTTACACGGCTTACGGAAAGGTGAATTGGCAGAAAACGGCGAAATATATATATAGGGAGTGCGCAGTAGCGTATCCAGGTGGGGGCGAAGGGGGGCGCGAGCCCTCGCCCCTCGCGCCTCCGGATTTTCGGCTTTTTCCCAAAATCTCCGGATATATATTTTTGAAATTTCATAATAAAATCATTTTATATCACAAATCCGGAGAAAAATTACAAAAAAAGACCGAACGAGATTCGAATACTAAAAAAAAAAAAAAAAGGTCCAACGAAAAACGGCGCCCCAGTTGAGCTTCGCCCCCTCCGCCCTCAAAGGCTAGTTACGCCGCTGGGAGTGCGAGAGTATATTTTAAGACCAAGGGGTGCCGATAAAGATTAAAAACCGCTGCTCTAAATAAATTTACCCAAATATGAACACTAGAGCAATTGATTCCAAATAATTAATCAAAAAATACCACTAGGCTCTAGCTCTGGCGTAAGTAGGGGGATCCCTCCAAGAGAAATTAAAACAGTATGAGACCTTCCATGCCCCCCGGACGATGGCTGATCCCCTGCCTCCCCCCCAGCCAAATTACCTAGTTACGCCCATGGCTCTAGCACAGTGCTTCTAACTTTTTTGAAGTCGCGGCCCCCTTAGAGCCCTAGTCAATAATTCACGGCCTCCTTACTTATTTAACAATAATAATTTATTTGTACACATGTTAAATATTAAATTTATTTACATTATTCTTTTACTTTAGTCCAAATTTATTTAATAAAAATAAATACTGTATTTCTAAATAATTTTATAATATATAGCCTATATATAATAATAAATCTAATTAATTTAATTCTAAATAGAAAAATGAACAAATAAAAGGATCAAGGATTTTTCAATAAAAAAAAAAATTTATTATAGAAAAAATTTATTATTCAATCTTTTTAAAAACGTAATACGTCTGATAGAGTTCTAAGTGCATTTGAAATGATCACAATATAAAAATTCATTTGAAATTACGATTATTAACATAAATTTAATTTTTGACTAGAGTATAAAAAAAAGTTTTAAATATATTACTAAAAAAAAGTCTAATGCAAATATTATTTTTTACATTCAACAAATCACCATTGGATTATTGCTTTTTAATATATTATTGTTTTTTATTATTTAAATAAACTGTGGAAAATTTTTGGGACTGTTATATATATATATATATATATATATATATATATATACTTGTCAAAGATAGCTTTGAAAAACATGCAATATTTGTTTTATATCTAATTGTAGGCAGTCAGGGATTCACATTTTTTGTTGTTTTGCCCTTTTATTTTAAGGCAAAGCAGCTGCTAATTTTCTTGAGAATTATAATTGATTGAGGGCATACAGAAAAAAAGAGGGGATGGGAGGAGAAGGAAGTTTTATTTTAGGTATAAAACTAACAGAATTTAAATTTTTGATGAAATGCAATTAAATATTTTACAAAAATACAATATTCTAATATTTATAAAGAAAAAATCAAACCAGCTGTTTTCTCATTTCCACATTATATCATTTTATATGGCAAATATTTCAGCCAATCTGAGAACCCGTCAGGTGATATTTTAAAAATTATTTGGAGAAGCGAGCTCATTTGTTTATAAAGTTCGATCTGATAGCAAGTGTTGATCACCCGGATCGCAGTTTGTTACAAGATACTGCTCTCTTCAAATAATTTATATATATTGTCGAAATATTTAACAAAGTGATGTAATATGGAAGCGAGTTTACAAACCTTAATAATAATAATGAGCCATTCCATGTCTCACATGAAATGACTTTCATCTTTCCAAATTCGCTTGGGTGCTTTTACATTCAAATGAAAAGATCCATATTTTTATATAATATTAAAAAAAAATGACAATCAAAAATAATGATGGAGTCAGGAAAAAAACAAGACGATTGCAGCCAAATCGCCCTCAAGGCTGACGTTTCGGCCCATCTTCAGTCAAAAATCCACACTTTTTGATTATTGCCAGTCGGCTCTGAAGATGGCCTAGACCTCGGGTCGAAACGTCAGCCGTGAGGGCGAGAATTGAAATAAAAGAATATTTGGCTGCAAACGTCTTGTTTTTTTCCTGAGTCCATCATCATTAAGCCTATAGCCACAGATCTTTATAAATCAAAAATGCACACATTGCTTAAGAGGTAAACCCTCTTGTTAAATCTAATTAGAGGTATAAATATAAATTATAAGTATCAGTGATGCATACTTTGGGAAGCTTCTTTTAAAGAGACAATGTGAATTTTTTAATTTTTTTGTCTCACATGAAATGAATTTCATCTTTCCAAATTCGTTGGGTGCTTTTACATTAATGAGATAAACCCTCTTGTTAAATCTAATTAGAGGTATAAATATAAATTATAAGTATCAGTGATGCATACTTTGGGAAGCTTCTTTTAAAGAGACATTGCAGCATTTTTTAATTTTTTTTACAGCTCCCTAAATGAAAAAATTAAATATCACTAATCTAAAAAGCTTTTGCTTTTATATTTAAAATTAAATCATTTGTAACGAGAAAATTTATTAATTTAATAGTGGAGTATTATTTTATTAAAAAATACCCCATCGAGATTCTGTTTACATAAAAGATAAGACGTAAAGAAAAATTCATAGAATCAATAAAAATGTTTAAAGCTCCTACTAAAATGTGATGTTTGATAATTATGGCATTTGGAGTGGAATGTCTCATATATAATATATAATTTGGCCAATGGAAAAATAAACTAACAAATTTTTTTTATTTTTTAGGGTTCGATGAAATTTTTCTGATCAAGCATTATTTTTTTACAAATGTTACAAGAAAAAGAATTTCACCTACTAATAATACAAATTCAATGTAAAATTAACGACTAGAGGAAATTTTTTTGATCATTTTGACTCATATATCAGGTACGTTCCAGATTAATTTCTCCTCCATTAAATGCTTGGCAATTTCAAGTGGATACGTGCCTTCATATATATATATATCTTACATACTGAACCCCCCCCCCCCCTACCCGCCTTACATATTATCCCGGCTGCATCAACTATTTATTAATATTTTTACAGTAACTTTTATATAAACTATTTAAACTAATAAACGACTAAATGAATTTTCTAGAAGATCCAATTTTCTGCACTCTGGCTCGATACATGTGAGACATCATCACATACATTGCTAAAAAAAAATCATAGAGTTAAAAATATATTGAGTTTTTTCTTAATACAATGCCTTTAATTAATATTATACCACAACATTAGAAGAAATCTAAATCGTTAACACACACACACACACACACACACAGACCAATTTTTGGGACCCACTTTTTGTAATTTTTTCAATCAACGTTCAAATAGACTGTTCATTAATCAATATATCGTCTTTAGATTATATAAATTTCTAATTATTATATGTTTGTGTAGTATTAAAAAAATATATATTAATTATAAAAAATTATTTTATACCTGGAAAAAACAAGAGAAGTAAATAGATTCTCATAACATTTGGAAAATAAAAGGTGAAATTCCAAGAATTAGGTAAAGAAACCGAGAACTTCAAAGTCTCTTCAAAATATGGAATATTTCTGTAAAAAAATTGAATATTATAATTATAAAAATGTAATTTAAATGAATTTAAAATATATATACAAGATGCGTAATTATAAAAATCTGGTGGGACAGTACACAACTTTCTCTTACGTTTGGTAATCGAAAGATGTGTACTGTACTTGTCTCACCAGATTTTTTTGTGTCGAGATTTATTTAGTTTCTCATAGCACCTAAGATCAAAACTTGGGTTTTAAATGTTGACAGCTTGAAATAAACTATGTTTATTTTTCGAAATTTTAATCTCATATTTGGATATTTTATACACAATAGAGAATCCCAAATAAATACAAAATTTCATAAGAATTGGGAATAAAATTTTTTAATGTGTAAAAAGTTCCAAAGGGGACCCCCTTTTGAATGGAAATTTACATGCAAATCCCCATAGAAATTTAACATTGGCCTATGGAAGGAAGAGCCAGAAAATGAATTTGAAAAAATCTGAAATACTACATCAGTAAAGAGTACTTCAAACAAATTTCACGAAAAATTTTACTGATATACTTTTTAAAGAGCATTTAAAAAATAGTTGATTTATGAATTTTAATCAATCGACAACGTCGACAAGTATAATAAAATAAAGCGAAAGATAAATATATTTTTTCTTTATTGCTTTTGGCTGCCTTGAATCTCCTCACTACTCTTTAATCATTAATATTCCTCACGCATCTTATATCTCTATATATATATATATATATTGTATCTTACCTAAGGACAATTATACCCTCACATAAAAATCCCAAAGGGTACAAAGGAATCCATATGGTATATCGAAGCCAAGTCAAAAACCCAATATCAGTCTTATATACTTGACTAATATAATAAGGATACCTGGATTTATTAAAAAAAAAAATAAAAAACTTGAAAAAGAAAAATGAGCACTTCAAAAATTCTTACCTCACAATTTCTATTAAACTCCATATAAAAATAAGATAAAAAACTACTGGTTTAGTATGCATTCTTGGCTCCGCTTCAATCATACAAAATAAAATAATTGCTCTCCCACCAACCTGAAATATTTATAAAATAAATTAAAAAAATTTTAAATAATTGATAATATAAATAAATAAATACCTGTATTAAAGGAGAAATAACTCCTCCTTTAACATATCCAAACAATGGATTCATAACTTCTAAAAATTGCATTAATTGGAGAAATTTGAGAGCATTTCCTACAGCTTCGTATGTTCCTTCAACTGATTCTAAAAATTAAATTTTATTACGTTAATAAGAAATAAAAATTGAATTATTTAATATCCAAAACTAAAACCAAACATTCATTTAACACGAAATCTAAAATAATAATTTCTTTAAAGCTTTTAAAAAAATAGAGTTCGTACCAAATGAATTCCGGCCGGAATTAAAATATTTGTAATTATAAATAAACTTACTTGGTCCATCTCTATAATATCGAATTGCCATTACTATTAAAATATAACTAAATCCAACAAATTGGAAGAGGTTATAGAAAGCTAGATAAACCTTTGTTAAATCTTCTGAAAAAAAAAAAAAAAAAAAAGTTTGGTGAAATATATTAATATTGAATAAAATGATAAGATAATGAATGATAATTTTACAAAACGTCTTTAGAAAAGAAATTTTCAAATAGAAACTACTATTATAGAAATAGGGTATAAATTTATCATTTCTATATATATACAGAATTAGGGTGGTCCTTATCTATAGAGGTCAAATTTTTTTCATTTAATATCAGTAGATCTTTTCCATTGCATTAAAAAATAATGTCCGCAAAATTTGTAAGAGAGGAACACGTGGCCTATTCCTTTTGAACTTTGAGTATTTTCAAAATTTTTTTAAAATTCCCTTTGGTTTCGTCCACAAGGGACTTTTCACATTCCAATAAAATTAGAAATGTATTTTGGAATTTAGGCTTTCACAGTTGTTAACATTAGTAAAAGAATTTGATTTTCGGTTTAACTGTGGTTTATTTGTAAAAATTACAACGTTTCAACCACTCATTCTGGGGCCTTATTCACAATTATTGTACAATTCAGCCAAGATTCAGGGGCGTATTTTTTATCCGGGAGGGGGGGCGACCTGAACTCAAAAATTTTTCTGCGGAAAATTTTTTATTTAAGAAACTGAATTTTTTTTCACACGAAATTTTTTGCGGAACCAAAGTTTTCCATCCTGAGGAAAAATTTGTTGCGCTGATGTCTGTATATTCCTATATATGTATATGTGTTTGGGAAATATCGAGGGGGGGGGGGGGGCGGGCCCCCTCCTAAGATTATAAAGGTTAAGGAATTGAATTCTATTGAGATTGTCACAGATGTAACTACCTTTACAATCTTAGCTGAATTGTACAGTGAGGGACAATATTAAGTCCCACCCAGGCCTTTTCTACTTGTGATTATTTCATTGTTTTTAAAAAAATACTGTATATTTTTTAATGGAAACTCTCTCATGGTTCAAACCTAGAAAATTTCCAATAAAGATTTTCATTTTCTTTTATAAAAACAATGAAATAATCACAAGTAGAAAATGCATGGGTGGGACTTAATATTGACCCTCGCTGTACGTTAATAAGGCCACAGAATGAGTGGCCGAAACGTTGTAATTTTTACAAATATACATACCACATTTAAACCGAAAATCAAATTCTTTTACAAGAAATGTTTTAAATAATATACGTGGGCTAATTAGGATAGAATAAAGACATGCGCTTTGAATTCTGATTCTAAAGAGAGATAGATTAAATTGTACCATGTATCAAAGTTCCTCAGCAGATATCTGTTCATATTTCTTTTTCATTTCATGACACGTATACAGTGGCGTCATTTCAACTGTTTCTTGAGATGGGGGGGAGGGGGGGGCAAACATTTTTTTTCTTAAAATTTACTTACAAATAAGTACTCAAAATTGTTCAATTTTGTACAGTTTGTATACTAGTGAATATATTTTGAAATATTTTATTTAGAATAATATAAAATTTTATAAAAATCAGAGCCCTTGGGCTCCCAAATGCAAATGCCCCTGCCCCCCCCCCCCCCCCTACCCCAAATGACGCCACTGCACGCACATATATTAAAATTCAAAATGTAATGAAATTTATAAACTTGGAAAAATATTTATATTTATAAAAGTTTAACTTCTTTAACCTTTTTTATATCCATATTCTTGTTTATGTAAATTATGAAACATTTCTGGATAATCTCCCAAAACATCTCTTGGTTTTTCATCTTCGTCACATTCTTCAAATTTCCATCTATCAAAATCTACCTGAAATATAGATTATATAAATATTAATAGGATGGGTTCGTTAGTAAAGGAATATATAAATAATGAGTTTTTTGGTGCAGGTCGAGGGTCCGGTGGCCTGGTGCAATGGATAGCACGCCTATGCCCCGGAAAGGCGGAGATCCTGGGTTCGATTCCCGGGGGCCATGGGATGTTTGGCCTCATCAATAAAAAACACTCACATGTCTTGTTAAAAAAAAAAAAAAAAAAAAAAAAAAGAAGAAATATTTCGCCGAATTATGACAGATTCTTTAAATGACAAACATTTTCCACTACTTTACAGTTTTAACATTTCTAGAAATATTATGTTGATTTGATAGTCGGGCTAGAAGGGTGCCTATAACTAGTGATTTACCCTATTGTGGGAACTTAAACTAAAGAATGCCGTGAAATACAAATTCCCCATGTATCTACCAAATACGAATAACGCAAGGTTAATAAATGAAATTCGCTGGTTTCCCTCTTCTTTCATCCATTTTTATTTAGCTCACATGGATCTTCACATACTTGATAGCTGGAGTTAAATATTTGGGTATTGTTTAATAATATTTCCTTTGGAAATATGATCAAAATTAAATATTCTAAATACCTTAATCCAAACCGGCTTTTGAGGAGCCGCAGTTAATCGAGGCCACCAAGTCGTTTCGGTTTTCTCAAGAGTGATATCTATATGATTATCTGTCACTTTATAAGCGAAGCTCTGAAATGAAAAATTGATTTGAATTAACATAAATAAATTTATCGCATATAATTTGTATATATTTACTTCAATATTTGAATGCAAAAGAAGGCTAAAATTATAATGATGAAAACCTCTTGCACCATAACCTTGTGCAGAAAATTTGACTTGTCTTCCCGAAGCCTCTATTTGGTAATCCTAAAAAGAATTGACATATTAATAATCATTATTGGTAGAGACAAAGGAAATTGTAATTGAAATGAACCTTGGCATCTTTCAAGTCAACTTTAAGACTTATAAAGTCTTTTGTTTGAGACCAATAAACGAAAGGACTGGGACTTGAATCTTTCATATTATTCATTAATAGAAAAATAACAATAACAATAAATGTTATGAAATGTTTTTTAAAAAAATTATAACAAAAAACAAATCGATAGAGATAATTTCAAATGTGTTAAAAAATTTCATTTGGACATCAAAGCCATAAACAGGGACTTACCAATGCTGCCAACCAAGATTTACAAAAAACGCCGGAGAGTCCAATCGAAAAAAGACGGAGTCAATTTTAATCAAAATTGTTGGAGCGAATTTTGAGAAAATCGAAAAAAACTGAAAAAGTACATCAGTAAAGTACTAGTACTTTTTGACTGATTTTGTTCAAAAGATTCGGGTCACGTCCCAGGGGGGTGCCTAACTTGAATATATACAAAATTTCAACCTCAGCCTAAAAGTACTAATACTTTACTGAGAATTTTTTTCCAATTTTCTCAAAATCCGCTCCAACGATTTTGATTAAAATTCATAAATCAACTATTTTATTTAGATGCTCTTTAATACTTTTTAAAAGAATATCAGAGAAATTTTTCATGGAAATCGTTTGAAGTACACTTTATGCTAATCTTCATTAGCAACATTTCGGCACGGTTTAAACACTTTATTTGAAGGCTTTTATCGTAGAGATCTTATTTTTTGTGACAATTGAATGATCTGGGGGACGAACCGTTCAGGATTTTAAGTTTGGAAAATAAGTGCCACCCTAATATGTATATATATAATATTTTTCTTTGAAGCTTAATGAGTGTCTATAATATTTTTCGGTTTATTTTTTCTTTTATTGTATATATTTATTAAATTATATTATACCGATGGCAACCGGGGGCGTTCTATATATATATATATATATCCTACACAACGGGTTTGAGTTGAAAAAATATCTAAATGAGAAATTGTAAAAATTAAAATTTTCATTTAATATCATGTCACATGAAATAATTAAATATCCCTATTTATTTACTGAGTTATTTAAAAGTCACCCAAAGTTGCAAATTAAAAATTATTAAATTCTTTCAAGATTAAAAATAGAAATGTCTTATCCCGAATTAAGTTTTATGGAATATATTCTAGTGATGATATAAAAAATAAAATTAAAAACGAAACAAATTAATAATTAAAGGAAAATTTTACATTTATATCAATTTTATATCAGATTTATTGAAAATTAATGGTCCAATTATTTTCATAGACAACAGATGACAGATAGGAGTCAGCATCTCATATAACAAAATCCATATGAAAAATAAAATTTAAATAATAAATTATTTTGAATTTGAAATATAGGATGTAAGAATTTTTTAAAAATTTATTTTATTTTTAAAATAATTTTATTGCTTTGAAAAAATAAAAATACGAATTTTTTTAAACAGTCGTGTGAATTTAATTTTTTTCTTTTTTTTATATAATGAAAAATAAATTAAAAGAAAAATAAAAATTCATATAAAAAATTATTCTAAATGATTTTTTAAAGTTAGAATAATTTATTTTATAAAATTTTTTTTCCTCTTATAAATTTTTTTTCGAATAATTGTCAACGAGTTTGTCGTCCATTTTGACATCTCTCTGTGCTCTGTGCCCACGTTCCCCGTCCGCATGACATTTCGCGCCTAAATGCTCCTCTCATTTAAGTGAATTTTACAGGTAAATTTAATTATTTCTCTTGATAATTAATCCATTTCGCATGATTTTATTATTTAATATTTATTTCTAACAAATTAAATCATTTTATGTGTATGTTAGTTAACAAAATTAGTCGGCCAAGGTTTAACCTTTCTTTTAATATTTCTCATTTATTTATTTCCTTTTATAAACTCTTGATTGTTATTTATTAAATATTTTAATTTCTCTAATTATTTTCTTAAATGTGAGTGAATTATTTTAAATATAGTCTGTGTCCAAATCATACTGACAGCTCTTACAAATAACAGGTAATAAAATTATAATATAACACATTTTACATATGAATCTTAATTAAATTTCTATTAAATATGATTTAAATTGATAGCATGATTTTATTAATTTATAGGAAATCTTATTGTGTTGCTAAATATTTTTTCTTTTTATTTGACATTAAATACATAAAATAAATTTCCAAATAGTTTTGATTTCATTTTGGAATCAGATAATATTCTTCCTTGCCTCTATTTAAAGCTTCTTTTTAAATAATTTATTTGAATAACTCCTCACATGTTCATGTTTATATATATATTATATATATATAGAGATATATGTACTGTATATTTTTTTAGAATAAATCAATTTAATAAAATAAAAGATGATTTTCTAATTTGAAAGAGAAAAGAATGGATTTATCAAAATCACTTAAAAATTCTTATCCCGATTTATATATATATATTGTAATCGTTAACAAATTTTTTTTTTTTTCTTTTATTTTATTTGTTCAACTTTTGGTTTCTAATCCTGTGATTTTCAAGTACAATTTAGTTACAGACACTTATTATTTGTATTCAATTTGTGCTTGAAAATAATTAAACCAGAATTTTTGGCTTAAAGTTTAACAAGTAAAATATAATTAAACAATTTTTCTATTTATAAATAATGACAAGTAGTGAGTGAGACCCAATATATATATATAAAGTGACAAGATGATCTAATTAAAAGCTGGTTTTATTCTTCTCGATTTCTAATATATATATATATATTTGTTGATTTTGAAAAATTCATTTTCTTACCTTTCAAATTAAAAAAAATCATCTTTTCAAGTAAAACTTCACAAATTGGCTTCTAGATTAGATTTTGAATAAAAATTGACATTAGCCAAAAACATTTCACCTTAATTACATTTTGACAACTACAAATATTTTGACATCAATTTAATAATATCATCCTCAGCGCATATTAAAAAATATAGCAAAGTATTACAAATAATAGTTATAAAACAAAAAATATTAACACTTCACTCACAAAATGTCCAGGTGAAAAAAAACATCAAAACAATAAATCAACAAAAATAATAAAAGAAATGTGTATATATAGTTATTCAAATTCAAAATATATGTTTAATAATATTAAATATTTATCGAAAAATCTCCAATCATTTTCTAAAAAAAAAACAACACATCTTAATCCGACACAATCTTTGAAAATTAATCGCCTTCCATATGCTTTAATAAAACATTTCTCAATAAACTCCCCTTTAACTTTATTCTCCTCATGAAAAAGGATTTTACAATCTATGAAATTAAATTTATGTGAAAAATTATCAGAACGTTGGTTGACAACATATCATTTCGAATATTGTAATCATGTTCATAGATCTTACAAGATTCCTGCCTTTTTGTTTGTCCAATATAAAAAACATCTCTGTTTTGTTCTTTCTTTCTTTATTTTGAATTTGAATAGCTAAATATATACATTTCTTTTATTAAATTTTTATGGCAACTTTTTTACAATTTTTTGTCAACATTTGAAGTGTTGATATTTTTTGTTTTATAACTATTACTTGTTATACTTTGCTATATTTAAATTAAGCCCCCACCCCTGGAGCGTGGAAATAAGCTTTTAAACAAAATCGGCCAAAAAGTACTAGTACTTTACTGATGTAGTTTTTCAGTTTTTTTCGATTTTCTCAAATTCGCTCTAACGATTTTATTTTTAAATTAAAAAATCAATTATTTTTTAGATGCTCTTTAAAATGTATATTCTCATTTTGCTCTCAAAATTGTTTGTACTTCATAGGAAAGATAGGAGAAATGGTTGTCATGCTAACATTACTATAAATATTTTCTCAGGATTCGCAGAGACTTTTCAGCCAGGAGATTAAATAAAAAAAAATATTTTATTTAATTTTTATTTGCCGACGTTTCGGTCGCCAATCACGACCTTCATCAGGGCAAATATTGTCAATTATACACGATCTTTGATCTGATTTGAATAAGAGACTCCTCTGAGCAGCAAGTAAAGGATAACATTTTGTACATATCAAAGTTAAAAAGAAATTGTATTTAATTGCAATGAATATTAAGATCGTGTATAATTGACAATATTTGCCCTGATGAAGGCCGTGATTGGCGACCGAAACGTCGGCAAATAAAAATTAAATAAAAGATTTTTTTTTTATTTAATCTCCTGGCTGCAAAGTCCCTGCGAATCCTGAGTAAATCTCCACAGCCAAAAAACATCAATTTATCGAATAAACATTTTCCCATGTTTATAAATTTTACTTCTTGAATTCTAATTTATCGGCGGAAACTAAATTATGTACAGCCCAGGAAAAACACTTATATCCCAAATTAGAGGCCAAAAATATTTTTGAAAAATCGAGAATTTTCCAATTGAAAAGCTTTGGAGCTTTTTGTCTCAAATATGCCAAATATTAAAAAAAAAAAAAAAATTACTCATTTATCTATTAAATATGTGTGTGTATATACGTATGAATTGAATATTTTTCCTAATTCTCTTTCTTTTTTTTCTTTCTAGTTTTACTTGCTGCGCCTGTCTGTTCAAGTTCTTCAGACTCCCATCGTGTTTAGTCGTGCAAAGTGGGCTTGAGATGGAACACAGGGCCGTGTCGCTCCGGTCCAGGGTTCTTACAATTTCTACATTTTGGTAAGTACATTTACATTTTATAGTTAGATACATTCATTAAGGATCAAACTATAGATTAAAATAAAAATCTTTGCGAAAAATATATTATTTGCATAATAAAATGTATCGAAATTTGTGAACATAAAAATGATCTTGATTTTATATTGAAACTCTATTTAAATATTTAATTAAGTCCTATATTATTCTAATTGTTGTTGTTATGAGAATTTCATCCTTTATAAAAGTTTCGATGTCCCTGAACCACGGGACAAGGGCATCAAAGGCGTATATATAATCTTTTTTTTGGGGGGGGTGAGGGGAGGGGGGCGAACTCATATTTATAAAGATCCTCCTTCCATTCATTCACAAAAATATTTTTTAAATACATATACGTATATACTTGAGCCCCAAGGAGCCCGGGGCCCTCTCAAAGATAAATTTTCATTAAATTTTTTTTCAAATTTAAATATTTCTGTATTCATTCGAACCCCGAGGGGCACGGGCCCACTCAGAAACAAAAGTTTTATAAAAAAAAATGTTTATATATTAGTATATTTTTTATTACTTTCTCTTACCTATATATTAAATATATGGAAAGAAAGTATTGTTTGTTTTTTTTTATTGCTTTTATTTATGCGACGCACTTTCTCAAATAAAAATATAGAAATTGGCCATTGACCCGTATATATATATATATATGTTCTGGAAGTTTTCCCCGACCGGGTGTGTGCGAAGATAAGTTTTCTCGGGTTAAGTCGCCTTGGATGTTGAGATTCATTCGACGTTTCGGCTCTCCTTTTGGAGCCATTTTCAAGAGAGAAGTGAGTTAGGAGGTAATAATGGCAGAGGGTTGTTTAGTCAACTCGAACCCGATTACACACTACCAACCCTCCTCCAGATCTCAGACAAATCCAAGCCTCTGAGCCTTCCATCTAACAGACCTGGGGTCCAGCAAGACCCTGAAAACAACCCTCCTTCATCTTTACCTCCTAACTCCCTTCTCTCTTGAAAAATGACTCCAAAAGGTAAACCGAAACGTCGAGTACCATAATCTCAACATCCAAGCCGAGAAAACTTATCTTCGTATTTATATATATATATTTGAAAAATTTCACTTAGGGGACCCGAGCCCGCTCGTCCCCTCCCCCTATTTAATATCCGGTAGAGATAAATCCCTGGGCCCTGTAATCCTTTAAACTTCTAAGGATAGGTGTATGCTTGTTTCTTGGCAATAAGAAAAATAACTTTTAGAGTGTTTTCTCCGAATATTTCGAAGGCATTTAATAGCACTTCTTCATCAGTTGCTCTAATGCCACATATTAGTTATAATTTCGGATCGAAACGTTAGATTGGCAGGTCTATGCATTACAACCAGCTGTCTCAAGCAATAAGGCCTAATTGTCAAGAAACAAACATACACCTATCCTAATATATACAACTTACACGCCACATTCTCTAGCAAATCTCATTCAAAAATCCTAATGAAAAATCTTTTTTAATAGATTGCTACGACTCTAATAGATTCTTAAACAATTTCTCTTTTGCAGGTTTGTGTTCCTCCAGTGCATTTGTGTTCAGTGATCAGTGTTCAGTGTTCAACTAGTGCAATCAACTGGATCAGCTCTACGAGTGCAGGGAGCTCCGATGGATGATCAGCTCTACGAGTGCCAGGCAAGGAGCTTCGAGCGACCGTCAACCCCTCAGGAGGTGAATATTTTATTTTTTAGACATACACACATAAATCCAAAAATAAATAAAATATATGATTTTAATTTCTTTTTTTTTCTTTTTTGTTACAGATTCCTGAGGGTCAACAGAACAAAGGTATATTATGCATGGTGCAGGAATATTAGAGGGGGTAGATTAGATTAGCTTTTTAGGATGTTCTTCTTTTCAGCTGACACAGAGAGAAAGAAAGAGCCAACGAGAGGGATTTTTTTTTGAACCTGTAGCTGCTCCTCGTGAATCTAAAAGTGGAGAAACCAACGTGAATACTTTCATTTTATGCCTCTGTTGGATAGTTGTTGTTATTAGCTTCAGGTGCCTTACTCTAATCTTATTGCTAGTTCGTTTTGTTAGGATGCCTTGATTTGTTCTTTTAATTTAGGATCCCTACCGAGAGCTAAAATGAAAGATATTCTCGTTGATTTATTCCATTAACGGTTCATAAGGAGATTCAGTCAGATCTAATAGAAATATCGAAGCCCAGGTTCCAAGTGTTCTTGTGTTTTGCGAAAAGAAGTCTTTTGTTGGCGCATTTGGGAGTCTGATATGTTTTTGTATCTTTGAGAGTGCGTTTGAGGTGGCTCTATGAGTAAAGCGAGTCAGGGAAGGGTTGCCGTTTCTCCAGGAATAGCCTGGAGGGTCAAAATTGCAATCCTTGAGGCTAGGAACCCGAGGGCTCCACCGATCTGATGGTGGAGACGGGGTTATAAATACTCTCTCTATTCTCTTCGTATTTTGTGTTAGGCTAGGTAGGATCTCTTAGCCCCCGCACTCGCTTGCTTGTAATCCAAAAAATCACCTTCATTCTCACTGATATGATTTCCTCAGACTCCCGGTTTACGGTAAATATATATATATATATTTGATAAATATATATATATAATTTGTATTAGGCAAGCAAGAGATAATTAATCATTTAAAACCTCCTTGCTGTTCTTTTTTTATTATTTTCATTTATTGCATACAATTTTTGTTGTAGAAAATGAAAATAAGTTTTTTTGGTGTTTATTTTTTATGTGAGTGTGAAAAAAGTGAAAAAGAGAAGAGAAAATATTTTCAATATTTTTTGGGAAATTAAAGGTAAACATATATAAGTTAGAAAACTAATTCAAAATTCTTATACTCATTAGACTAATACAATTTTTTTTTTTTTTTAGGTCACGAATTAAAACCTATTTAATAAGACAATTGACTTATTGTAATATTTTCCATAAATAAATAATGATTGTCGGAAAAATAAAAGAGAGATGAGAGAAAATGTGATGTGCTTTTTTACATGCACCTTCAACAAAGTGATTTTTGAAGAACTTGGAGCCTCCTATTCTGTAATTGAATAATATTGATATATAATTAATATATCTCTAAATAATTAAAATGTTATTTTTTCAGATGGATGATTTTCTGAAAGAAATGTAAAATATGAAATAACAGTAAACGGTGGAAAATTGACAATTTCATAGAAGTTTCTATAAACACACATGATTTTCTAAGCAAAACAATATCTTAACCGACCCATTTTTTAACTGATAAAAAATGTTTAAAATATTCGTCTTTTTAACCCTAAAAAGTCAGTCCCTTGGGATGTTCCAGCTCAAAAAGTGAACATTTAAATGAAAAAAAAAAAAAAATATATATATATATATATATACTTATTTATTCCATCACTGCCTAATCTCTTTAAAAAGCTTTCAATAATATTGATATAATCAAGAGGCAGAATGAATCATAAACTAATGGTGAATAGAAAAAGTATCTCATGAAAACCAAATTCACAAAGAAGAGATTACTTCGGCAGGTTAAAAAAATATTTATTTCATAATTCAACATGTAATAAGAAATAATGAATGATAATTTCCACGAAGAAAACTTCCAATTAATGAATAACGTTAGAAACAAAAAATAATAAACAAATTTATTAATTTACTTTAATTCAGTCTTAGTCAACTAATACAAAAAAAATAAATAAATAAATAAATACAAATAAAAGAAAAAGAAAAATTTTATCAAGAATAAAGAATTCTCTTCATTCCTTTCTTATAAACATCCAAGGAGCAAGAGACGATCCTGATCACGTAAATTATTATAATTTATTCACTGAATTTATTGGAAAGAAAGAATAATGAGGCACTGGTGCCATTTTTTAAACCCTTCTTTTGAAGCTCGAATAACCCAAGTTTGAACATTGACATAATTATTTAATATTTTATACATATAGACCGAGTCAAAATAATTTAACAAATAGCCTTTTTCGAGATCTATATATTTGAATAAGATAATAGTATTCAAAATACTTCGATGTTTAGCCTCGCCAATAAAAAAAACACTCACAGTCTTGTTAAAAATATGAGTATGTTTATTTGTTGGTGAACCAAAAGTTACATGGACTCCGAAAATGGAACCCAGAATCTCCAGCTATTCCGAGGCATCGGTGTGCTTCCCTTTGCACCAAGCCACCAACTTATTGGAAAGAAAGAAGAATGAGGCACTGGTGCCATTTTGTATCGAAACAAATCAAAACAAGATTATGAAGAAAAAACAAACCAGCCCACTTACGGAAAAATATATATATATATATGAATAGAATTAGTTATATTTACTTTAAAACAATTTCCCCACAGTGACCTGCTCGGCGCGTACACGTTCTAATACTCACTTCATATCAAAAGGCCGTGTTTTTGCACAACAAAATAAATTTATAACTGAGGCTGGGGAAATAAGATGAAAAAATTTCCTCCACCAAGCTTTGATTCTTGCAACGAAATTGAATAGCCGAGCTTTGAAGGGCTAAGTCAAGGACACTTAGATTAAACGCACTTCTATTAAAATAAATGCAAATGCAAATGTAATAAATAAAATCATCATCATAAGTTTTCTGCTTTTTTCGCAGGTCCTTTAGTGGCGACTCTTCTTTCTCCATTCACCCCTTTCCTATAAAATAATTTTTGTAAATAAATTTAAATGTGAGCTAAAAGAGAAAAATATCCATGTCTTGAACCACGTTCATTTATGGGGCTATGTTACTCCCCACAAACCCCCACTATTGGTGCCCTTACCTTATCGTGGTGAGGGAGCTTAACTGCCGGCCGCGCCGGGCCGGCGGTCCGAACAAAAATGGGCACTCCCAAGTCAAGGTGGAACATCATACGTCGAGGGGACCTTAGTCGTTGTATGCAAAATTCGTACCAAGCAACCTCCAGTTTCAATTAGCCTTCTTGTGGCATTCGGGGCTCTACTGAAAGCGACCGATAGCTACCCGTGGGAACGCTATGGAGTAGAGTGTTTTATTTGGAACGAACATTTTTTTACGCGGACACACTGAAATATAGTTCCAAACATCGAAAACAAAATTCCCTCCAAGTTTCAGCCCTTAATTTTAATTTTAAGTACTTCCTCTCGATCATTGAATTTGTCCATTTAAATAACATGTAAATCATTGTTTTGTTTTTTTTTTAAATTGTTATAGTTCGGTTTTATGATTTTTCATTGCGATTAGTCTTAATCTGTAGTGTATATTACACATTCTTTAAAATGTCCAGTATTATTTTATTGTTACTTGAACAGTTTCATCCTATTTTCATGAATTTTCATGAAAATTGTCATATTTTCTTTGTTATTAACAAAACGGCTGAAGATACAATAAAAAACGTGCAGAAAATTAAATTTTCTACAAAAAAATGTCCCATTAAATATTTAGCTCAAGTGTATTATTCACAAGATATATTCAGTACAAAGTATTTAAGAAATACAACAAAAATTGTATCTTCAATCCACTCCAAGTGCACCACAACAAGGAGACAAAAGGCCTGAATTATTGCTTTCACAGAGACTGGTTCAGTCTGTGGGTTGTCACAAAAGCACACAAGAGGTGGAGATCGGACGATGGAAGAAAGAAGAAAATAAAAAGCTATGGGAAAAAAACCCAGGCGAAGAAGTTCCGCGACAAAATGTAAAGAAACTCATTGCTCTTAACAGAAACGAACTAAAACTGATAAGTGGTCTTCTACCAGGACATTGTCCTTTAAAATATATAACTTGATGGAAATTTAAATTTCCCTTTCCAATATATATATGTATATATATAGAGAGATAAAGTATGTTTTTTTTACTTATACTTTTTTCTCATTAACAAACATGTTCATACATTTTCATAGTAACATTATATGACAGGTGTGGCCAAACTTTTATCCATTAAGGGCGACTCGGCTTTTGCTTAAAAAATGAGGGTTTTCGAGAAAAAAAATTGATTTTAGAGTTAATCACTCGGGATTTTTTTATTCATTCTATTAGAATTTTTCTTCCTGCCTAAATTGACATCACATTTAGTCTGATCCGATTCGCCGTTCGGAATCTACAGTAGATTAAAATTTCGAAAAACCATTTCCCGCCGAGTGCTCCCATGCGGTAAAATGACGTATTTAGAATTATTGTAGCTTATATGGTCCAGTAGATTTGCATTGCACAAAAAGGGCTATTTTTCGATAATTGTTTGCCTAAAAAATGAGGATTTTTTGGAAAAAAATTGATTTTAGAGTTAATTAACCGGAGTCAATCGAATCGAAAAAATAAGGAGAAATTTTCTATTTAAAATTCATATCATTTGACCTTGTGCTGCACTCTAGAGAAGTTTTTGAAAACAATATTTTTAATTATCTCCCCTAGAGTGCAGCACAAATTCTATTTTTCCCATTTCATGTGTTCTTGTTACGACAGTTTTAAAAACATGCGCCACATTTAGTGAATTTTAAATTTATTTTATTTAGTGACATTTAAATTTGTCCAATTTCAATTTATTTATTTTTTATTTTTTTTTCACTCGAAATGAGCCTTCTATTTTTTAATATCTTGGACATCTTCGTTGCCTGTCCTGGTGTGCTTCCCGCCATATGATTTCGTTTACCTCTCTTGGGCTATCTAATGTCGACTACAAGTTACCTCTGTCGTACCTGCAGTACATCGGCTTTGCAACCTGCATATATCTATTTGTTCTGGGAAAGTTGAATAATCGACACTTCTTCTCTTGAATTTGATAAAACTATTCATCGCCCTTCTCTTTCGCTCCAATTGATAACACAAAGAGAGATTTCTTCAACTTCATCATGGAACCACGGGTCTGCTGGCTTCCATCTTCTTCACTGATGAGTAGAAACCATTCAATATATATTTCTTTCTACCTCTCTTTTGTTTTTGTTTTTTTTCTATTAATAACCAAAACTGAATAAAGAACTTTTGTCAAAAATCGTATCTCTAATAGAAAAGAAATTTAAATAAAACCAAAAAAATATCCGTTCATATCTATTTATGCTTATAGGCCTATATGATTTTTCACTCATTTTTTTGTTTAATTAAAAATATTAAAACTTATAAAAGAACTCTTGAACTCTAGAAAAGAAATTAAATAACGTATTACAAGCGTATTTTCTACCATTTTTGATTTTGATAATTAAAAACTGTCTTAACTGTTATTATGTATTGTTTTTTTTTTATAATAAATTTAAATTTTATATGTGTATGAGGCTTTTTCTGCCTTAACATATATATTATTTAAATTTTATGGCGACCCTGCGACGTAATCTCGTATCATCAACTTTTGAAAAAAAGAAATATTCTTTAAAATTTGACACAATTCAAATTGTTAAAAGAAAAATAATCTTTGAAAAATAATTTTTTGTAACTATTCAGAAATAATATTCAAATTAAATATTAAATATTAATATGTAAATATTTAATTTCTTTTCATAATATTTTGCATTCAAATTAACTTTTTAATAAAATTAATCCTTACGATTAAAAATGGCAGCTCAAGAGTTAAATGAGAATACTATTAAAATTAAACTTAGCTGTCTTGAGATACAAATTCAAGGCATGGTAAATCTTTTTTAAAACATTAAATAAATCTCAAATAGATTCATTTGATGGTTTTCACAAAAAAGTTCAATCATATAGTAACGAACTACCTTATCTTTTGCAATGAGAGTTCAAACTCTTAAAACAACCTTAAAAATCTCTAATGGGATTAATAAAATCCATTCATCTTCGCACGAAAAACTAATATTTTGAAAAGAATCCAAAGGATTCGAAATGTTTCGTTTCAAACACTCCTCCCACGTCTGTATTAGAATACAGACAATAAACCAAGTGTTAGTTTAACACTATACCATTTATGCCCGATTTGTAAACAGACTCACCCGGTTCCCACTTTCTTAGCTCTTACAAGTAACGTAACCCAAACTTTCCGATTTCAATGAAACTTTGTACAATTAAACAACTAATATAAATATGCATTAAACGAGAAAAAATTCGACCAATAAAATAACAGAACTTTTTAAAAAAATTAATTTTTGAATTTTTAAAACAGGTAGATTTTCAATTTCAAGTTGTTTTGAAAGGGGTTTTTAGCTATTGTTGAGTGAATTGATTGTTGGATTTTGAAACTTTTCAGCTTGATAATGTTATTGAAGGGGTATAGTTAGATAACAAAAATTAATGGGTTTGGGGTAGGCTATGGGTTAACGGGGGCGCTTGAAGAAGGAGAAGGAACTTACGGGAGACCTAGTTTTATTTCAAAATTATATTATAAAAGAAAATAGATCTGTCTGTCCACTTTTGCAACAGTTTTTGAAACAAGATAATTTTTAGCTACAAAGTGTTTTGAATGGTCATTAATACTATTGTTGAGATGCTAAATAGAAATCTAATGCTAATATTAATTTTAATTCTAATCTATTCATTTTAGGCATAATTATCAATTGTATGAAATCACTTGAATTCAATATTGAATATGAGTAAAACTTGAAATTTGAAACACTTTTTTAATGATTTTCACTATTGTACTGATTTTCAGGAATAATTTTTAAAAATTTTTTTAAAAATAAACTGTTCATTCATTGGTCGAAATTTTTTCAAATTTATATATAGATTTATCATTTATTTAATTGTACCAAGTTTCAATGAAATCGGTATTTCATCTTTGGGTTACTTTACTTGTTAGACCGAAAGAAAGATCAGAGAAAATACGTTCATTAAATATGTTTGATATGTTTGACTTACAAACACACAATCAATGTTTTTAAACATAAAAAAATATGTGACCCGTACAGCTAACCACCATAGTCTATTGCACTTTGCTGCAAAGAAAGATGAAGCTGTTGCCACCTCGTTTGGAGAAGAGACAAAACAGAGTTTTCATATCAAAACGATAATAATTTATTTGAACTTCCACCCCACCCTGTTTGTGTTTAGGGTTCGATACATAAATTTACACATTTAATATTTACATTTAAACAATTTATTTGTTTCTCCCAAGTCCTCCACACTTCCACCATTTCTTCCTTGACACCGTTCCACAGCCAGTTCCTGTCCTCTCTTACCTTCCCTGTACCACTTCACAGTGGAAGATATGTTCGAAAGATTCTTCTTCCTTCTTGCATAGCCTACAGGCTTCTATTTTTTCCCATCTTCAGCTCTGTGGAAGACCGTTCCCCATTCTCATTCTTGTCAATATCTCCCCGTCTGCCTCGGCCAGTGAGATTTTACTTCTTTCGTCAAGAATTGCAAAGAAGC
Source organism: Euborellia annulipes (assembly GCA_023213315.1). Taxonomy (NCBI): domain Eukaryota; kingdom Metazoa; phylum Arthropoda; class Insecta; order Dermaptera; family Anisolabididae; genus Euborellia; species Euborellia annulipes. The sequence continues at coordinate 55,000 of JAKCPI010006167.1, forward strand.
TTGATTTAACACTAGTCCGCTCTGATTTAAAATTAACTGGAGTTGGTGTTATACCTCTCTTTGAAAATAAATATGCCACTTATGCCGATATTCGACCTAGAAATAGTCTTTCTGAAGAACGAATATCTGGAGAATTTTATGTAGTTGAAAATCTTAATATAAAACTTCCTCTGAACCAGTCGACATCTCTAACATACCTTTTTACAAGATCAAGAGTTTGCAGACCCTAAATTTCACATTCCCTCACCAATCGATGGAATTTTAGGAGTTGATTTTGCACTACTATATTTACTGGGAAGAAACTTCCTCTTCCTGAAGGCGCTCCCAGTATCTTTCATTCATCTCTTGGTTGGTTCTTATTAGGCTCTGAACCATCTTGCATTCCTAGAACCCATCCAAAAATTCATTTTCTTGAAATTACCCTACGTTGGTACCCCCATTTGAAAGATATTGGTATCTCGAAGAACCTCTCCAATGAGAATAGTTTAGTGAATTTTATTTTTTTTGAATTTGAATTTAGTTTTTGAATTATTAAAAATATATTTCTAAATAATCATTTATCTAGCCGCAAGGTGGCAATGGGGTCGTATTTTTGGATGTCCTAGTCGTGATCTAAATTATATTTGATCATGTCGCCGACTAGAGGCGCGACAAATGATTATTTCAAAATATTTTCTTGATTATTCAAAAAAATTTCAAATTTAGGCTATAAATCTATGCATATTTCACTTTGATTAGCAAAATCTCTATATAATAAGAAAGTAACGACAACCTGTTGATTATTTTTGTAAAATAATAATAATAATAACAAAATTAAATAATAACAATACATATACAGCCAACAATCCATTGGAGAGAATGTGTAGATTTGTTAATGATAATGCGGTTGATCTGACAGACGTAGGATTCAAATTGGTTGTACTTAAGTTTGAATGAGAGGCAGCTGTGAAGAATGTTAAAATTATTCATTGTCAAAGATCTAAACATATTATTGTAGTCAATATTGTAAAAATGGACAAATTTGTCTGTATGTTTTGAATAAATAAATAAATAAACAATAACTAGCCATCCAGGGTGAGCGTAGCAAGCAAAGCGAGATATGGATGGATAGACCACGAATTCACCAATTTGTACTCGGTGTGCCCTTACCACTAGATAGGGCTGGACGGTAAACCGGTTTACCGGTAAAAACCGGTAAAAAATTTTTACCGAAAACGCGGTAACGAACCTCTAATTCGATAAAAACCGGTTTTTTTTTCGAAAGTCGGAAAAAACCTATTTTTTCGGTCGGTAAAAAATTTTGGTCCCGCGAAAAAAAAAAAAATGTTTCGGCAAAAATTGGCTCTCTAAAAAAGGTAAAATATTTTTCCGGGCGGGGAAAAATTTGGTTCCGCGGAAAAAAAAAAGTTTCGGCAAAAAATTGGCTCTCTAAAAAAAAGGTAAAATATTTTTCCGGGCGGGGAAAAATTTTGGTTCCGCGGGGAAAAAAAAATGTTTCGGCAAAAAATTGGCTCTCTAAAAAAAAGGTAAAATATTTTTTCGGCCCTGGGAAAAATTTTGGTTCCGCAAAAAAAAAAATGTTCCGAGGCGGCAAACTTTGGTTCCGCGGGCGGTAAAAAATTTTTACCGACTTTCGAGAAAAACCGGTTTTTTTTTCATTATCGAGGTCGGTAATGAAAATCCATTACCGTCCAGCCCTACCACTAGACCCAAATGCCATACTGTGATATAGTGATAAGGGCACAGGCACACTGAGTACAAATTGGTGGATCCGTGCTTCAACACCCTTATTTTTTTCTGGCATATGAATTAATAAATTATTTAATTATATAAAAAAAATTAGTTTAGTCAAATATAGGGCTAATCTTTACAATAAAGTGCCAGGCCACCTAGAGGGCGCTAAGGTGATTCATTCGTGATTCTTTCGTTCTTCTTTTTATGATTCGTTCTCACTATTTCATTTTTATAAGAAGCCATTTAATATAAATCTCACTATATATATATATAAATATAAATATAAATATTCATCTCCCCGGCCTCTAAGATATATTTTTACATTCATCTCCTGGGCGAGTTATTATTTTGTGTTGTGCTTTTTTTATTAAATTTTTTTTTGGCCATTTTGTCATTTTTGCTGTCTGGAATTCCCATTTTTGTCTAGCATTTGCTTTTATTATCATTTATCTAAGTTCCACAATGAGTGAGAGAATTGATCTCCTTTTTTCGATTTGTATCGAAAGCATGAATCTGGAATGGATGGAAAATTGCAAGTATTGAAATCTTGTATGGATCTTGGTTTGATTGCGAGAAGGATGATGAGGAGAGGTCAGAATAAGGTAAGAATCGTTTTTTTTTAACAACTTGCAGGGGTCTCGACCTTCGGTTCTTTTATTTTTAGAAAAAAATTCAAAACAACTAGGGAATTCTCGGCTTTACTTTTTTGGTTTTTTCTTTCTCCATTGTAATTTAGATGACAAAAACCTTGTGCCTGACCTATTCTGATTGAGATAAGTAAAGAAATTAATTAAATAGAGTTGAAAATATAAAAAATAATTTTATCGAAAATAGTTTGTTTTTAAAAATATTGAACGATAAAGGAGCTAACTTCATGTTGTATTAAAAGTTAAAGTATTCACTGACTTTTTTTTTTAGTAGAAAGGCTCGAGTTTGCTACTCTTATTAAGAACATCTTTGGGTCCGCGGGCCCCCGATGGAGGCCCGTGTCTTTTGGTAAATAGTAGGTTCTGTTTTAAATAAAAAATATCCATCCAGAATATTTTAAAGAAGTTGCAGGGATCCCTTGTCCGAGAGCCGCCGGAGGCGGCTCGAGACCTTCGGTTAATTAAGGTCGGTTCTGTTTTAGATTAAAAAATATTCATCCAGAATATTTTAAAGAACTTGCAGGGATCCCTTGTCCGAGAGCCGCCGGAGGCGGCTCGAGACCTTCGGTTTTAAGTTCGGTTCTTTTATTTTTAGAAAAAAATTCAAAACAACTAGGGAATTCTCGGCTTCGGTTCGGTTCGGTTTGGTTCGGCTCGGCTCAGTTCGGTTCGAAACCATCCAGTTAGAAGCTATTCGGTAGCCCTTAAAAATAAATTTTCGGTCCCTTCGGGCCCGAAAATTTATTTTTAAGGGCTACCGAATAGCTTCTAACTGGATGGTTTCGAACCGAACTGAGCCGAGCCGAACCAAACCGAAACCGAACCGAAGTCGACACTAGTGACAAAACAACTTCAGGGGTCACGACCTAATTGTTTCGGTCCTTCGGTTGCAGTTCGGTTTCCTTCGATTAAAAAAAAATTTAAAAAACTAGGGAATTCTCGGTCTTAGTGACAAAACAAATAGCGCGCCTAAATGAAAAGAATGAAAGAATAATGAATGTTGAGCAGGGGCGGATTAAAAAAAAAATTATTCTTTGTTTTTTTTTTTCAATTATCAGCTGAAGTTAGCTCCTTTATCATTTATTATTAAAAAAAATAATAATAAACAATTTTCGATAAAATTATTTTTTATATTTTCAAATCTATTTAATTAATTTCTTTACTTATCTCAATCAGAATAGGTCATGCGCAAGGTTTTTGTCATCTAAATTACAATGGAGAAAGAAAAAACCCAAAAAGTAAGTAAAAATATATATTAATAATATTTTGAAGAACGAAAGAATCATGAATGTTGAGCTAATGTCTAAAGAGTGAACTAGTCAGTCAGTGAGAGGGCTGGCACTTTATTGTAAAGATTAACCAAATATAGTATTAAAATAGCCGCTCAGGCCAGCGCTATCTTAAGATTCTTTTATTTTGGATATTTTAGTTTCCTGTCTGTTTTCTCAATCTCTGCTTTCATTTTCACATTGCAATTTAGCAACTTACACTAGTTATGTTAGTTATATTCAGGTTATATTCATAATTCCTTGATTCATGTCTGGTTATTAATACTTTTGTGTTATTTCAGAGTTATAAAATCAACGATCAATTTGTTTATTAATTAACAATAATTTTTTTATTTCGTTTATTTCTAAGTTAATTAAATAAATAGATTAACCTGAAACATGGCTTCCAGTTGTTGTGGAACCAAAAAACAAAAATTGAATAATTCAACGAGTGTTTTAAGTAATGGAGATATTACTGAAATGAACGGGCACAATGGAATGGTCGCGCAGCCTGAAATGTGTTTTTTCTGCTTTGACGTTCTTTATAGTCATTTGCATAGCTTAGAGCCTCCAAAAAATCCTAATTTCAGTGATGATCCTTAGTAAGTGATTTTTAATTATCATTATTTTAATTGTTATATATTAATAGAAAAAATTGAAAATAAAATAAGAAAAAATTTGAAAAATTAATATTTATATTTGAATTTTTTTTTTTTTTGTTTTAATTAAATTTTGCAAATTTATATTTTTATTTTATTTAGATAATTTCACACTTATGAACACATGCTACACAATATATGTATATTTATAATTATACAGACTGTCAATAAGGTATTTAGACAAATCCCTTAAAAATACAATTAATTGGGTAACATATTTGTGAGTAAATTAAATTTATTTATTTCCTGAAATAGAACAAAGAACCAAGAATATTCAATACTGTATATTTCTTAAAATATATTTATTTTCATATTTGAACAAGACGCAAAATAAATTTTTTTTCAAACAAAGGGAGTAGACGAGCTATTAACCTTAGCTCACATAACTTGCCATCCACAATCACAAAAGATATCAATCTTTGGAACAAAGAAAATTCATCAAAATTTGTTTACTTCGAACCAGTTTCATCCAGTTTATCTTTTATGGAATATAAAATTTTTGGTTTAAAGTTGATATATTTTGGAGGAGAAAGCAAATTTTATATAATAATACAAGGTCAGATTAAAATTTATGATTTCTGATAAACCTTGGTTGTATAAGATTCAACTTTTCGGCTACCCATTCAATGGCCTTCAGGTATAATCACAAAGAATCATGTTCAGAGCTATTATTTTTCCTTATAAATATTTATTTGTATACATCCTAAGTTTCCTTCCTAGTTTGGTTTAAAGATTCTCCAAACACAGACCAAAAAATATTTAAAATGAAAAATAATAGCTATAAATGTATATTATTTATTATAATAATATAGATCCATCTGCAAGTACTTTATTCATCATTTTATTAATTAATTTTTTTTTTTTACACAGCCCACTTTTTGTCACCTGGAAAATTGGAAAAGAAAAACGTCTTAGAGGATGTATCGGAACATTTAATGCAATGCCATTGCATGGAGGCTTGAGGGAATATGCAGTTACAAGGTAATCAAATGTTTTTTTATTTATTTTGTTTTTTAATTAAAATTTATTACTATTTTTATATATTTATACGTCCCGTGTGGATTAATGTCAAAGTAAGAGTCTACACCTTTAATGATTTCCCCCTAAATATACTATTGATTTTTTTTCTTTGTTTTAACAAATATGGTGAGTCATATATTTTAATTAATAATTCATTTTTTTTTTTTATTAAATTCTAATATTCTAGTATACTCATTAATTATAGAATTATTTAATTAAAATGAAATTTCCAAATAAACTTGTGATCCAAAACAAATTATTTATTTTTGTTCCGCTTAGATTGAAATTTTTGATTTTTGCTGGTGTCGATGCCGAGTTCTATGTATTGCCCTTATCTTATACTCCAAAACGAACTCCTCTTTGATTTAATTAAATGAATTTGCCATATTAGGCTGGCACTTATTTACCAAACTTAAAATTCTGAACGGTTCATCCCCCAGATCATTCCATTATCACAAAAAAATAAGATTGCTAAAATCATCAAATTTGGCGTTTAAACCGTGCCGAAATGCTAATGAACATTAGCAAAAAGTGTAGCCTAGTTTAAACGATTTTCACGAAAAATTTCACTGATATACTTTTTAAAGAGCATCTAAAAAATAGTTGATTTATGAATTTTAAACAAAATCGTTGGAGCGAATTTTGAGAAAATCAAAAAAAACTGAAAAAGTACATCAGTAAAGTATTAGTACTTTTTGGCCAATTTTGTTCAAAAGCTTCGTGTCTCGTTCCAGGAGGATCCCTAACTTAAGTATAAAATCAATGAAGTACGTGGCTGTTGATTGAGGAAGGAAGGAGGTGCAGCCAAAAATTAAAGCCTCCGATTTTATTACAATAAACGAGACGTTTCGAGAAAACTTTATTTTCTCATCATCAGTCTTTCAAATTGTATCTGTCCCGGAGTTGTTAAAAGGGCGCAATATATTTATTATGTATTTTCTTTATGGGTGTGTTATTCATTGACTTGTTCAGTGAGAAATTTCTCGTTAATTGTAATAAAATCGGAGGCTTTAATTTTTGGCTGCTCCTGCTTCTTTCCTTAAGTATAAAATTTCAACCTTCTAACTTTTTTCGTTCTTGAGATATTTTGCTCACAGAAAAATAATAATAATAATAGATGTCAACAAGATATAGCGAAAGTAGGATTTTATAGGTTAATGGGCTCTAAATTTGGAAAGTAGGAGGTTGAAATTTTATATTTAAGTTAGGGAACGAGACACGAAGCTTTTGAACAAAATTGGCCAAAAAGTACTAGTACTTTACTTATGTACTTTTTCATACTACTGATTTTCTCAAAATTCGCTCCAACGATTTTGATTAAAATTCATAAATCAACTATTTTTTAGATGCTCTTTAAAAAGTATATCAGTGAAATTTTTCGTGAAAATCGTTTAAAGTAGGCTACACTTTTTGCTAATGTTCATTAGCATTTCGGCACGGTTTAAACGCCAAATTTGATGATTTTAGCAATCTTATTTTTTTGTGATAATGGAATGATCCGGGGGCGAACCGTTCAGAATTTTAAGTTTGTTAAATAAGTGCCACCCTTATATATATATATATATATATATATATATATATATATATATACATACATTAAACCATTTTTGAAGAAGATATTATTTTGAAGTTTTTATTTATAAATTCTTTTCTCGAAGTGATTTTTGTATCGTCACAAACTAGAATAGAAAAATAAACTATACTAATGAGATGATGGACGAAATTTAAGAAATATCTCTCATAAATCTCATTCCTCATGCCTAGTTAAATGACGTATATGGAGGGTTGTACCACTTGAAACTGGACACTCTTGAAGCTAGGAGGACAATGAACTGTTTTTCCATGGACAAATTAACATAGCTCAAGTTCTTATTAACATATGACCTAATCTGAGATCGTATGTTCCATTCAAAGATACCGGGACCTCTCCCCAAGAGTGGCAAACTTATTTATTATCATTTATTTATATTTCATATATTTGTCGGCTTTAATTCAGAACGAAACTTATCCGTAATATCGCTTACCAAAGCACTGCTCTTCTGCCATCCTCCAGTTCTTCCTGGCACGACCGAATCATTGATGAGGATCGGCGAGCTCTAAGAGGAGACGAGGAGGCACAAAAAGAAAATCTTAAAAAATTGAGTTCTTAAACATCTTTATTTATTTTATTCATTATTTCAACCAAATAAAAAAAAAAAATTTCATCGATATTATTAAAATAAATATTTATGACCTTATTATTTATATTGATTAAACTGACTAAACTTGAATGCTTTATCTTTTTTTTTCTTTGTAGTGCTTTCAAAGATTCCCGATTTAGTCCAATTACTCGGGATGAATTTACGAAGCTTCACGTATCAGTGTCAATTCTTCGTCACTTCGAGGATGGATCTGATTATTTGGATTGGGTTGTTGGAGTACATGGTATAAGGATAGAGTTTCAAAATGAAAAAGGCAATAAACGTACAGCTACTTACCTGCCTGAAGTTGCTCCTGAACAAGGATGGGATCAAGTGCAAACAATTGATTCGTTATTAAGGAAAGGTGGTTATAAAGGTACAGTAACTCAAGATTTTCGCCGTACAATAAAACTCACCCGTTACCAAAGTGAAAAAATATCGATTAGTTATAACGAATATATGAATCATTGGAGGAACCGACGATGCTAGCAGCTACCCTGGGGTCCGACTCAAGTCGGCCCCAGTAATAATGTGAACTTCCACAGAAGTGAAAATTTAACTCTAACATCTCTTCATGATAATTACATAATGAATAACATTCAAAATTATACTGGTAATAGTTTTTTTAATACGACGTTTACTCCTTCAGCGCCGTCTCCATTTCTCCGATGGTGGGGCAATAATACTCGATTAGCTGGACCTTTAGCCCCATTTCGTTTCCCGTCGACCTTTGATAATTTTAATCTACTTTCTTCAAATAACTTTCAAGGTCGTTCGTTTCGTAAAAGAAAGTGATGTTCATCACTATTTAGTTAAAAAAATTTAAATAAAAACTTCGTATGTCCATAAATTAAAAATATCGCTGCTTTTCAGTCAGTGATCTCGAATGGTAGATGCAATTAAATCAATATATATATATATATATATATATATATATATTTATATATATATAAGCAGCTAGAAATTCAAATTTATCATAATCTTTCCAGTTGTTTTTTTTTAAACAATTATAATATCAAATTGACAGTACAAAGCCAGCTAGCTTTCTTTTGTATTTAGTGTTTATGTTTTTTAAACCTCTCAAAAAAAAATGATTGGTTGTTTTTTTGTTTTTTGTTTTTCGAAAAACTTAAATATAAAAATATTTTAAATCTTTTTTTTTATCGCTTTTAATTCAAAAATAATTTTTTTTTTGTTTTAGTTTTATTAAAACATTTTTTAATTTTTTTTTTTATTTATATTTTATTATTTATATATTTTTCTGATATCAATTACCAATAGCGATTTTATTTTTTTAATTTAATTTTAGACATTTTCTACTTCCCAAGTAATTATAAATTATTTACGTCGTTATTTTTATGGGAGTTTTTAATTATTTATTTATATATTTATATTATTTATTTTTAAATAAATCCTATTATTATGGGATATTTTAATTATAAATCACATTTTTGTTATTTATTATTTATTAAAAATATACTCTACAACGTCCAACAATTTGTATCTAACTTTATACGAATGACTGTAGATGGCGCTGACGTTGTATATAAAATGAGCGTAACGGTCCCTTAGGGCCGGTCTTTTCATGTTTGGGTAGTTAGCGAAGTGTCTGTTAAAGTGCTTTTTTTTGTAGTGCAGAAACCCTCTTCATTTTTATTCTTATAGTAAAATATATGACATCCCATCATTTTATTTAAAAAAGAAGTAGATATATTTGTTATTTTTATTTTGATTCAACTTATTTTATCAATAAAGTGATGAGATGTGATATATTTTACAATATGCAAAAGGTTAGGTCCACTGGTAACTGAGGCAGCCATTTGCTTTTTATTTGCATAACCCAGCCTTGGAGTATATGTATATGTATATATGTTGAATTTTTTGCCAAGCTCTCTGTTAAATTAGTCGGAGCCAAAAGCTCTGGGTACGATTTAGCAAAGGGGTGATATTAGGAACACAAGGCTGGCAACAGCTTCGTAACTTCACGCATAAAAATAACAGAGGCATTCTTCAATCTATCCCTTTTTTTTGTTATTATTCATTTTATGTCAGTCAGGATTATATTTCTAGGATATTTGGCAAGGTGTTGAAGATGATTATTTGAATATATTCTAATAGCCGAGTTGAAACCATGTTCGAGGGTTGGCCAACTCCCTCTGGCGCACTCTGGCGAGACGAGCTTCAACTAAAGCATTTCAAATTTTAAATTTTAGTAAAAAAAATAATTTTTTTAAAATTAATTATTTTAACTTATAATATTTATTTGAATTAATTTCAATTTTTATTTTTAATAATTTTTATATTTTATGTCTTTATTAAGTAGAAAACTTCAAAAAACCTTTAATACTGAAGAGAGTTCATTCCCTGGAACAGGGTTTCTGCATTGCACACTACCCATAGGTTAACGTGCTACCCAAAGATGAAAAGACCGGCCCTTAGAGATTAGTTCATTTCACATTTCAAACACAATCAAAATTAAAAATCCAGGTTACAAATTGTTTCTAAGTTTAAGGGCACCTAGCGGCAGATCTCCCAACTATATTCTGCTTTATACAAAAGGTCATTTATAAATTGTAAAAATTTATAATTAAAAGTAATTAATTAATTTATAAAAGGTTAATTAATTTATATCCAGATTTTCAAGCCACTGACAGCAGAAATCAACGGGGTCCATTTTGATCTATTTCAAACAGCCTAGTAGAGCCATCTAGCCGTAGATTCCATAACTAAAAACTTATAAACATCTCCCCCCCCCGTGGTTTACCTGTGTCGAAAACTACTTGAAAACGACTCCAGAATAAGCAGTCGAAACGTTGTACAGTATTTAATAAATAATTAATACAAAATGTGGTCTATAATTAAAAACTCGCATAATAATACAAACCACAAAAGCTTTAATAAACATTTACATCTTTTATTTTGTTGAAGAGTGGCTATATTTTAAATATTTTTTTTAGATATTTATTTCAAATTTGTCTGTAAAAAAAACATAGGGCGATATCTTTTTCTCTTTTAAAGATTGTTTATTTTAAATTAGAAAATTAATTTCTATTCATTTGCCGTTTAATTAATAGAAAATCTAGGGGATTAAATATAAGGGCGCCATGTGGTTGAATAGATATTTGCCCCTTCCTCCGCAAAGGGACAATTTAGTTTATGTTAGAAAATTCTTTTCTCGAATGTTTTTCGCATTTGGTTGCCTTTGAGTTTTGTCCTCTTTTTTTCTCATGAAGGGTTTATTGTACATGTCGTTGTTTGTATAGGTTCCATTTTTAAAATTCTTTATTTAGATGACCTCAATTGTGATTTAGCAATAGGTGCGTGAAGAAATCTTTTACTAAGTTGAGAATTTTTTTTTTATTTTTCCTTTGATCAGAGACGTATTTGCTTTGAGGTGACAAAACAAAATTAAATATCTATTTTTTTACTCGTCGTGCTCCTTACTACATATATTTTTTTATCAGAATTAGGTAGATGTAGGCAGACAGCAAGTAATAAAAAAACTTTATTTAATTATCGTTGACGTTTCGAGATCAAATCGATCCCATCTTCAGACGATAAACTGCTAAGATGCATTTCGGTTTATACAAAATTAAATAAATTTTTTTTATTACTTGCTGGCTGCCTACATCTACCTAATCCTGATAATTAACACTTAGCTATCGAATTTCTTCTACTTAAAATATATTTTTTTTTAATAAATAAGAAATTATATATAATATTTAAAATATTATACATATCGCGTACGTGAGCCGCTAAATCTATACAATTAAATATTTACTAAATTCATATATCCGAAAAAATAAGGATGTGCCGCCGGGAGTCGAACCACGGATCCACCGATTTGCGCTCAGTGTGCCCTTACCACTAGACAGCACTGCTGTGGTCTAGTGGTAAGGGCACACTGAGGCAAATCGGTGGATCCGTGGTTGACTCCCGGCGGCACACCCTATTTTTTCGGATATATGAATTTAGTAAATATTTAATATTTTTTTTATTTTAAAAAAAGGCTGTTGTAACATATTTTTATTTTTTGTTTGTGTACTTCATTAAACTATTCTCTAATTCCTCCTTTAAGTAGGTAATTAACCCCTTTATATTCAACCTAATACAAAACCTAATAAAATACTCCCAATCATTATTTTTAAAAAACATTTCTTAGTGAAAGAAATTCTTTCTTAACGCCCTATTGCGAGGATATGCCTTTAACTCATTCCCGGTTTTAACGCTAGTTCCTTCTCTTTGGACTTGTCCAAATTATTTTATTTAATTCGATACTTCCAGTCTAGGGGGGGGGGGACTGATGGGTATACCGAAGGTTTCGGGGCGTATGGAATACCCTCAATGGAAGAGGGATCCGTGGGTCCTTCCCCGGAAATTTTTTTTAATTTTATGTATCTACTAGCTAAACAAACCTGATATATTTTAGAGTTGTCTAGAACAGTGATTTCCAAACTTTATGTTACAACACCTCCCTTAAAAATAAAACAAAAATTCTTATTGCTAAAAAATATAAATTTATATAAAAATAGTTTTTTCTTTGATGGGTGGATATTATATGAGGATGTGGTGGCCAGGGCGAAAAACAAAATAAAAGTGCCGACTCTTCATCAGGACAAAAATGATGTCAAATTGTCAGGTTATTTGACATGTCAGTGTAGCAACGTTTTTTACCAATTTTTATTATCTTGAACAATCTCGAAACAGTAAAGAGAATTTTTCAAGAGAATAAAAATTGGTAAAAACGTTGCTACACTGCCATGTCAACTAACTTGACATCATTTTTGTCCTGATGAAGAGTGCGATCGGCACTCGAAACGTCGACTTTTATTTTGTTTTTCGCCTTGGCTGCCCATACCACCACATCCTCATATTATATTTTTTTATTTATTTTTATTGATAAAACTAGCAATCAATTGGAAAATTATAGTTTGGAGGGAAAGTGGTGTAGGTTTTCCGTGAAACATATTTATAAATAAAATTATTTAGTATATGTGAGGTTTCATTAAGTTGTAAATGAAAGAAATATTGAATTTTTAACTCGATATATTTCGGGCTATTAACCCATCTTCAGGAGTACATGTGACTGAGTGAATAAAAGAATAGATGCTACCAAGCAGGCTTGGGTTTTGGAAAATTGCTCTCTGTGGCTAATAAGATGAAACAAAAAATAGGGTTTGTTCAAATTATTTTGAAACCGCAAAAGTTTCTTAAGTTTCTAATGGAAAAAGAACATCATACAAGATTTGAAATATTTTTTATATTTGAAATGCAATTCTTTATTTGAACCAATCATTAACTCCTATTTTATATAATAAAAACATAAGCACTGAAAATCAACTAAAGACCAAACTTTAATTTATACTATTAATATTTATTATTATTTAAGATTCATATTTTTTTTTTGAATTAAAAAAAAAAAAACAATTGCAAATATATAAAGAAAAAATATCAGATATTTTTTTTTTTAATAAGTGATATCAATAGAGGGTGAATGATATACAGTAATTCCTCACTGAACACGATTTCGAACTTTGTGTGCATCAAAAGATTTTGATAGCGTTTTGTGAGGATTTACGGTATTTTCTTTAAAGCTATTATAATTATGTTATTATCATTTGTAACATCCAAAATTAGACAAATTTTTTGGGTTGATCTTACCAGTTTATTACAAGTTCTACAAAAAAAGAAATTTTTGTATAGCTAGTAAAAATAAACTCTAAAATCAACCAAAAATTGTTTATTTTAGGTTGTAACATTAGGGTATGATATATCGTTGTGACCTTCCACTTACCATATTTAAAAATCTAAGTTGTATTTTATATATATAAAATGTTTCTAAAGTTTTTGTGCAAGATTTGTTAATTTTTTTTTTTTTTTTTTTATATATATATGAAAATTATAAATGTATAGAACTTTAAACTGAGAGAATTTATTTGCCAAAAAAAATATTTTTTTTTTCAAAAATAATCCTTTTTTATTTGAAAAACTAAAAGTGGAAAGAAGTTTGAGGATAGGGCAATAAAAAATTTTAATTCTCGACGTTTCGGCTCTTTTTTTATATTATCATGGTTTAATTCTACTATCTTGTAGGCACAATGCCTAAAATTATTTATGAAAATCTGAAAAAATTTTCTAAAATTAAAAAAAATTAATTTCTGGAAAATACTTTTTAGGAAAAAAAAAAATTAAAATTGAATTTTTTTTTTCCTCTAAAATTTTTATATCGGTGGCCGATACATATAATAATTTTAATTAATAACAATACAACAATCCCTAATAATAAACTAATTAATAAATATGATCGGCCAGCTGGATGCAACAAAAATAGGGAAGGGGAGGGGGTCGCCTAAAATTCCAAAAGTGCCTAAGACCCATGCGCGCCTTTCTGCGACTGATTAATATGTAAATGAAATTTATATATTCGCCTAAAAAAAAATTTCATCCTTCTAATATAAATAAATTTATCAAAATAAACGCCTAATATATAAATCTAGAACATCTTATTGTCTTAAATTATCATAATTTTTTTTATACTAATGAATAATTGAGCCGAAACGTCTAAACAAACAATAATAATAAATTCTAAAAACAAATTTAAATTTAAAAAATGGCTGTAAAGTAGTTTAAAGAGAAAATGAATAATGTTATTCTAGAACAAAAAAAAAAAACTATAGTCTGTGACGTTTTGGTCAGTAAATTGATTTGATAATGAAATACTAGACTCTACGTCTCGTTTAGAGAGAGTTATCACGTATAACTTTGTAATTCGAATCAACTACTTTTAGCGGAAATTGTTTAATAAGAAATGTATCTTTTTATGTAATCATTGAGATATAAATTGACACTTACATTTTTCATATTAGAACAATCTTTTAGGATTCCCTCAATTCAGGGAATTTAATAGATTGATCTAATGTTGATCAAATTGAGTATGAATTATATTTTTTCAAGATATTATGGTCACAGCATTTTATTTTTATTTGTTATTAATTTCAACAATTCCTTATTTTATTTAGAAAGATATAAGACAATTAATACCATTGATGAAGATCTGGGGCTATAGGCTCAATGGTGATGAAGTCTGGAAAAAAACAAGACGATTGCAGCCAAATATTATTTTATTTAAATTCTCGCCCTCAGGCTGACGTTTCGTTTCGAGGTCTAGGGCTTCAGAGCTGGCAATAATCAAAAACAGCGATCACATGCTGAATATAGTCGCTGTTAAAAACTAAACTTTTATCTAATTATAGGAAGAAGGTTGGAACGATGAATCCTGCAGCTGAAAAAATATTCAAATTATGAAAAATTTGCATGAAAATTTTTCTCGGAAATGAAATTGTCTAAAATTTAAATAAAATTTTTATAGTCAAGATTATAATTTTAATTGCTAATGTTTGTCAACTTTCATAAAATATTTGGCTGCAATCGTCTTGTTATTTTCCCGACTCCTCAACCAAAAATATACCAATTTTCATAATTTGAACACTTTCAAATAAAAGAAACAAAAATTCAAACAGATGTATTAAAACCCAAACCCCCATCCACTTGATATTTTCAAAAAAATAAATTTGGCATTTATTTTCCATATTTACAATCTATTATAGATTCTCTACATTAATTTATCATATATACAATTTTATAAATTGGACCGAAACGTCTGTAGGAATTTGTCTTATTTTATTAATATTCAGCCATTTTATTTTAATTTTTTTTTAACATAATATTCTAATTAATAAAAATTTTATTTTATTTTATTTTTTTTAATAAACTTTTTTTTAACTCTAAATTAGACGTTGCTAAGTATATTGTACTAATAAGTGTTGTCTATTCAATTATAGACTTGTGAAGATAAGTAAAAGAATGCAGAATATACTTCAAAAGTATGCCAAATCCTGCATTTTGACATTTTTTATAATTAAATATGTTAAATTAATTAATAAATTCTCTCGCTATGTGTTTTACAATATTTATATCTTAATAAGGAAAGTGAAGAATTTTATATGCACAAAACTTGATAGAAATAATAATTAATATAAGATTTTCTTTTTATTGTTCTGCATCTTCTTTTCAACATTCACTGAATTTGAATGTCCAATTAGTGCTAGATATGAACTTTTGTCATCCAACTAGTTTCCCTTAGACTCTCGCTTGTATAATGAAGATGCTGGAAGAATATAAAGAAAATCTTTAAAATAATTTAATTTAACTAACGAACACATCAGAATATTTTTTTTTAATTAATTAATCAGAGCTGGGTTAGACGCTAAACGGGCTTTTATGCCTTTCTCTAGAGCTCTGAATAGATAGGTATTCTCAGCCGCCATTTTGAGTCTAAATGACATCAGGAACAGTGTAGCGAGTTATTTAAAAAATAAAAAATATCCGATTCTCAATTGTAGCAAAAGAACAGGAAAAATGAAGATATAGTCTTTTGTACGTAAATAAATAATCAATTCTACGTAAACAACAAATAAATAAATTCTAAGTAAACAAAAAATATGGTGTTTTAATGACAATACCTTGCACACTTGGAAAAAAATCATATACTTTAATATATTTATAAACCAGAATGTCATAAATTTTAAGCTGCAACAGATCGGAAATTGGACCAAAAATGGCGGCTGCGAATACTGATCTTTGTAGAGCCTTAGTCTCTTATCTATTAATAAATAATTCTCCCTTCATCTAACCAGTTCTGATCCTTAGGAATTATTAACTGGAAAAGATTAATTATAATTTTTTTTAACCGAGTGAATTAATTAATATAAAATGGGTAATGATAATTGTATTGGTATAGACTTGGGAAGCTCATCCCTTAGTCCATTTATAAAAAAAAAATTTAATGAGGAGATGAGCAATTTTCTTAGCCTCTTAAATAAATAAATTAATTAAAAAAAAAAGGACATTTTTATACATAATACATTCTTATATGCGGCCTTAGTATAAATTAGATTAATGCAGCAGAAAGTCAAATAAAAATTGTGACATTTTATATACATTATTTAAAAACTTTCATATAAGTCCATATATATATAAATGTATATTGATAAATATATTTGTATATTTATATATATACATATATATATATAAAATAAAAACCTTCACTGCCATATATTCTTAATGTAGATACTAGTAACGATAACAATTTTAATGAATAAGCCCTGTTATTGAATATTCTGATCTCAAAAGAAAAAAAAAATTAAAATTTATATTTTCTTGTAATTTTTGCAATTTTCTTATAAATATTTTTTATATTAAAAATATGTATTGATAATCTCCTTTTTTATATTCAGTTTTTTAATTTGTTTCCTCTGACATTCACACTTTCTTTTTTTTTTTCTTTAAATTTTATAATAAAAAAATTAATGTAAATATAAAATATATTTTAATAGAATTGTTATATTGGAATTATTTGTTTAATATCAGGGTTGTTCATTTGCCTATATAAACATTACATTATTCATTACCTAAAAATTGATTTATATATATATAATACTTATATATATAATTATATTTAATGTAAGTCATTTACAGGCAAAATTGCTTACGAGTTAATTAATAAGTTTTTTTATGTCAAATTAATCTTTCAGTCAAAGTGATTTTTTTCCTTTTTTTTATCTTTATTTTTACTTAACTATTATCATCATCATAATTGGTAATATTATTTAATAATAAAAGGAACTTAGAATAATTTCACATTATTTTTTAAACAAAATATCTTAATTTAACTGTTATATATGTATATTAAATAATATTACAATAATATGTTGCTCATATAAAAAAATCTAATTCTTTTTTAAATTTTTTTTTATTTAGAAGAATTCTCTTTATTTTAAAATGAAAAATGTTGCGAGTTGATTGAAATCAAATAATTTGGCATGCACCGTCTGAGTTAGAGTGACACTCGAAGACGAAGATAGAAAAAATGGGATGTGAATTTCAAACGATTCAAACTATTGCATTTATGCCCAATCGCACCGCACAATTTAAGTATAACTTAAAATAAAGTATCAACAACATGGCAACGTTGTAAATTTTAGTGATATTCTGCTGATTTATTTGTGATTTAATATTATAAGACTTAAACGATACTGTTATTTATTAATAAATATATATTGGGGGTCCTGGCATCTTTATTCTCGCCATTTGGGTCTTGAAACATGATTTTATTTTCAATCAGAGAACGTGTTATCTTAGCAACGAGCGTGGTTAGCAACGGATGACAATGAAAGTGTCTTAAATTTCATACTTAACCCCCAAATATTTAAGCCCTCGATTTCGGGGGCTTAGCAATGACTTAAGCTAAAAAACAATATTGATAATATAATATTATTTAACTAATAATAATACATTTTTTGGATTCGATTTAGATTTTTCTTATAAAAAACATGAATAATATGAACTATATTTTCGAGGATGATCTATATTATATTAGAGGAGGGTCTGTCGGTCCATCCGTCTGTCACGCTCTGACCAACTTCCCGTTGGAATTTTTAAACGAAATTTTGCAGTCTTATATCAGTAGAGCTGTGTTTTTCAATCTTTTTGAATTTACAGGTTGAAAAATTCTGGCGATTCTCTTGGTTCATAGACCGACAAAAAGTTTATAAATCAAAAGACTATGTAAGTTATATGATTTTCTCTATTTTGGTACCTATTTCCCTTCTCCATGAAATTGTGTTTTTATTATCGTGTAGAACTTTGCCTTTTTCCTTTTGCCGCCTACCCTCCGTGTAGGGCAGGGGTGGGCAAAAGCCGGCCCGCGGGCCGGATCCGGCCCTTTTGCTTACTTTATCCGGCCCGTTGATCCCTTTTATGCGATTTTGTTGAAATCAACAGTATTAGTGTGCGTAGAGTGCATATAAATAATGAAATACAGTATATAAATAATAGAGAGTATTATAATTTCGAACAGCCGTAACCATATCCCTACTTTTATGTATGCAAGCATACTAGGTCTGTTCGATTATAATCTTTCATTTTTCTTTAAAAATTACGGGACATACTCGTATTTTAGTGGGCACAAATTGTTCGCATGTACACCCAAGTAAGACAATTTATTATTACTATTATCTATTATAATAGACCAGGCTTGGTCCATTGGTGACTTTCCAAGGCTCGATTTAATTATATAATACCATTGGGCCAAGCTTCGGACCAGGCTTGGTCTATTTGTCTTCCCAAGGATCGGTTTAATAATATAATACCATTGGGCCAAGCCTCGGACCAGGCTTGGCCCAATGGCCACTACTCAAGGCTTGGCAAATGACAACTGATGACAATTGGCCCAAGGTTCGGCCAATTGTCAGCATTGGAAATTCCTACCAGGGTATTAACTGTCAAATTTCTTTGTCCAAATGCTTTAAAATGATACGTATAGTGTTTTTGCCAAAAAAATTTCTTGGGCAGGGAAAAAACTCCACCCAAAACATTCGGGTGTGGAAAGCGTACGCGGTAGACCTCCGGCCCGGGAGACATTTTGAAAATTTCATTTTGGCCCGCGCTTAAAAGTATTTGCCCACCCCTGGTGTAGGGCTTCGCCACCCCCTAGGGGTCCCGACCCACAGATTGAAAAACACTGTTATAGAGTGACAGATCGTTATTAATATTTATATATAGTAGGCTATATATAAAATTGCTATTAATTAATCAAAAATCATGAAAATTAATATTTTGTTTCGCATTTTCTCATTTTCTATAATTAATATTTATAAACAATATGTATTTAATTTAATTTATGATTATTAAAAAGAAAAAATTATTAAATTAAAAATAAATCAGCAGAATATCACTAAAATTTACAACGTTGCCATGTTGTTGATACTTTATTTTAAGTTATACTTAAATTGTGCGGTGCGATTGGGCATAAATAATAGAAGGTGAATCTCTACCATTTTATTAAAACAATCTATACTAGGTATAAAAATTGAGCCACTAATTGACTTACTATGCCAATATATAGTAGAAACTTTCCCAAAGGCAAAAATTTGGAAATAAATTGTTTTATACATTGGCGTCAGAACTGGGGGGGGGGGGGGTGCATTGCTTCTCCTTGGGATTGTCCAGCAGTAGGCAGAGGGGAGTTCATAAGCAAGAAAACTATATATTATATTTATTTAAATAAGTTCTATCCAGTGGCGTCATTTGGTCGAGGGGGGGGGGGGGAATTTGCCCCCTTTCCCAACCCCCCAAGAACTCTGATTTTTTTTTATATTATTCTAAATAAAATATTTCAAAATATATCTATAAACTGTACAAAATTAAACAATTATTTAAATAAAATATCTTTTGGCCAAATTAGAGTACCTATTTGTAAGTAAATTTTAAGAAAAAAAGTTTCTCCCCCCCTCCCCAAGAAAAAGTTGAAATGACGCCACTGGTTCTATCAAAGAACAAAACAGAAACAAATTTTAGAAGAGTGTTTTTCTGCATTTAAAAAATCCTAAATTTTAAAAGAAAAAAATGTATATGATGAATTAAATTATAAATATCTCCTTTTGGAGTTTTGGCTTTCACAGTTGTTATCATTAATAAAATAATTTGATTTTCGGTTTAACTGTGGTTTATTTGTAAAAAAAATTACAACGTTTCAGCCACTCATTCTGTGACTTTTTTCAGATACAATTCAGTCAAAATTACAAAGGTTGTTACATCTGTGACAACCTTTGTAATCTTGACTGAATTGTACCTGAAGAAGGTCGCAGAATGAGTGGCCGAAACGTTGTAATTTTTATAAATAAACCACAGCTAAACTAAAATTCAATTCTTTTATTATAAATATCTCCCTTAAAAATCAAGAAGCCAACCATAAATAAATTCAATGTAATAAAATTCAAAAATTTCTTTTCTCCTATTACTTTTTTTTTTTTTGAATTTTTTTCAAAACGTGCTTTTAATTGATGTCCTTTCAAAAAAGCACTGAAACTGAAAAGACCTAAAAAATCTTGTATTTGCTACCACAAAAAAAAATGTCCCAATGCAATGAATGATAATGGTTGTATATATATATATACAATATATGTATAATTTAACTTGTTCTTGATTCGTCCAAGTAATAACATCCATAATAATTAATATTCATATACAGTGGCGTACCCATGATTTTTTCAAGCCGAGCCTCTCTGGCCCCCCTGGGACCGCTAGTGTTCACAAATATATATATAAAATATTACAATCGAAATAAAAGTATTCAGTCGAATATTTTTCGAAATCTATATATTTGAATAAGATAGAAGTATAATCCAAAGAATTCACCGTTGGCACTAGTTGAAACATTGTTAAATTTAATTAAATTTTCATCCAATTATAACACAAAGTTAAGTTTCAAAAGGATTTTATTTTAGCTTATGCGCATTTCGACGTTAATACGTCATCTTAGTGTCATAGCTCTGAATATGAAGTATTAACGTCGAAATGCGCATAAGCTAAAATAAAATCCTTTTGAAACTTAACTTTGTGTTATTTATTTATCTTATTAGATGATAATTTAATAAAAATAAATACTAAATAAAGATTTAGTATTCAAAATACCTCGATTCGAGCTTTAACTGAGTCATAGATATATTTAACAAGACTGTATGTTTTTTGTTGGTGAGGCCAAGCATACCGATGCCCCGGAAAGCCTGGAGAACCTGGGTTCGATTCCCGGGGGCCTGCCCTCACCAACAAAAAACATACAAGACTGTATGTTAAATATAAGTTTTCTGTTTACTATCTTGAGTAAATACTCATTTTTTTTGGGGGGGGAATAGATTTATAAAGTCTATAGATCCCATGCAACCAACCAGAAAAAACTTTTATATTATATATTTCAGGATCCCCCCTCCTTCCCCCTGAGAAATCGACTGCACAAGCTCTCCCTCCCTTGCAGACGCTCATATTCCTCATCATCAATTTTTAAAACTATCTTTTGAGTTCAATCAAAACGCTACATCTTAATTAATTTAAACAAATAAATATCGTTACTTTTATATAGAATATATATATCTCTATTAATTTAAGTTTACATTTTTTTACAAGAATTTTTTATGAATATATATTTTAAACAAAAAAATGTCTTTTTGTGTTGGCTTTTTTTTCCATTAGTTAAAACGTAGAATGCTTAACTCATCCTTACGAGCCATGAAAATAAAGACTTCTCTTATAGAAAATTGGCCTAAAAATCCTAAAAAAAATTTTCCCAAATGAATTTGATTTTACTTTCAAGATTTGGATTGAAATATATGAATTTTACTAGATATTTAAATATTTCTCTCACTTGAGAAATGTTGGCCTAAGCCAGATGATGGACTTTATTTGACAAAATTCAATTATTACTTGATAATAAAGAATGAATGTATATAAGTATATTTACATATATATCTATAAAATAGGAATGGCATAAGATAAGATTTATTTCCGAGATTTTAAAGAAAATCTCCTTTAATAGGTTTTATTTTCTTTTTTTTTTAACGCCATTCACCCTATATATAAATAAATATACAATAAATATAGTCTATTTTGGTTTTCTTAAATATCAATTTATATACATATATGTATTGTTCTTGAATGCTTATAAAATGTTTTAGAATGGTGTGTTATTTATGTAAAAAAAAATTTAGTTTTCTGTGCAAACGAAATTTTTTTTTCTTTTTTATTTTCGTTAAATATTAAATTCTTTTTGGATAAATAATATATTTAAATATTAAATGTTGTTATTTTGAAAAAATTAATTTCTTTTTTTTTGTTTATAGTCATCAAAAAAATATTTTCTTTTCTGTTTTTGATATCAATTATCAATAAACAAGTGTATACGAGAAAATTATGTGATTAAAAAACTATTATTAATAAATAAATAATTTTCTGCTATACAGAGTAGCGGTCCCCGATTCTTGGGGACTTCCCCCTGCCAGTGGCGATGGAAATATATATTTAGGTGCACTAGGGGAGAGGGAGCAAGTTTAACAAAAGAACTTTATTTTTTGATGACTATATACTTGTAGTGGATAAAAAATTTAAGTGCCAATGTAACTGTGTGCAACAAACGGCAAAATTGAATACCGGCGCCTCTTGGACCTCATTCCATTTCGCGTTCCTTACACAGAAATGATTCAAGTATTACTTAAGCGTTATTTTGATGTTTTAGAGCGCACTAGCCTTCCATTGCTTACATTTAATGTGCAGGCATTTGTTTTCCTTTTTTTTTTACCCTCCTCTTCAGCGAATGCCAATCTGCTTACTTAATACTTGAATGACCCCCATTGGTGAAAAGTCCTCTGGGACGCTAGAGTGCCAAGGAAGGCTTTGAAAGCGCCAAAAAGCTTCAATAAAAATAAATAAATTATTAAATTGATACTGGCGACCGTTGGCTACTAGTTGAAACATATTCATATAGGAAATATAAAATTATACACTATGTTATTTGTTTCAATTTATTTTATTGACTTAATACGTATTTCGACACTATGCATGTCATCTTCAGAAGTTTATACATGGTTGAGTTTGAGAACGTATTTCGACACTATGTGTGTCATCTTCAGAAGTTTACACATGATTGAGTTTGAGTCATGTCTAAACTTCTAAAGTTTACACATGATTGAGTTTGAGTCATGTCTAAACTTCTGAAGATGGCACGCATAGTGTCGAAATACGTACTCAAACTCAATCATGTGTTCTGAAGATGAAACCCATAGTGTCGAAATACGTATTAACTCAATAAAATGAATTGAAACAAATAACCTAGTTTAAAATTTTATATTTCCTATATAAATAAACTAAATAATATATAAAAACACCTTTATTTAAAAACAAGATAAACAAGGCACTAGTGTGTGATTTTTATCAAGATTTGTCAAATCGTCTCATACAAATTCTGATTCTGGTCCCACTTAGTTCATATATTAATATATTAGCACTATCATACATTGAAAAAGCAAAGTCTGGTATGTCTCACGAATTGGAGAATGATTTTCTCTTTTTAAATGCTATATAAAACATAAATGACACAAGCGTAGATGGTTGCAACGAACATTTCTTAAATACATAGAGAATCAAGGAACCTGCAACATGTTACGCAGAGAATTAACTTTGGAGGATGGGTCTTGTTTTAAAAATTATGTGCATATTGGACTTGGAATATCTTCTACAAAAAGTGGAACCATATATTGTGAAAAATATCGTGTTTTCTTTTGTCCACGACGACATATTAATAAAATAAGCGTATTTGTTGGATTAGCGCAATTATAATAATTATATTTCAAGTGTAGGAAGATTTATTGCGGTTTTTTAACCAAGGTGTTATGGTTCAATAATAACAATAAAAACAATGGTTTATTGTTGTCTGCTTTATTTTAGGTCTGGCGACTGGCTAGCATCAGTTTCGGTAGTCCGAACCACCATTTGCAGGCCTGATGATGGTGGTTCGGACTACCGAAACTGATGCTAGCCAGTCGCCAGACCTAAAATAAAGCAGACAACAATAAACCATTGTTTTTATTGTTATTATTGAACCATAACACCTTGGTTAAAAAACCGCAATAAATCTTCCTACACTTGAAATATAAAATAAGCGTATTCAATACGAAAAACAAGTTAAAAGTGCGAGATTTGTCAATGTATATTGAAAAAAGTCAATATACAAATCGTATGATCAACAAGTAACATGTAGCGCATACAAAATGTCAGATCATTAGTGTGAGATTTGTATCACGATTTGTCAAATACACAAGTATCTCATACAAATTCTGATACTTGTGCCTAATCTAAACTAGGCATAATGTTTACCTCATACAAACACGACGTTTGCCGTTTAGGACAGCTATTCTCAACCGCTGGTCCGGCGGACCACCAGTGGTCCGCTGTCAATTTTATTTATTTAATAAAGTTGAACCCCTGAATGGCCTCAGTTGCCGAAAAGGGTTAAAAAAAGCCTAACTTATAAAATTATCGTATATTATTGTTTATTTTTACATAAATGTCTTTTTTTTTAATAAAAAGTCTTTTTATCCTTCTTAAAGGTTTATATACTTAATTATTATATTTATATATAATTACATATCTTTACATTTAAATATTATTGTAAGTAAATGATAATAAAAATATTACAATTAAATTATGTTGTAGTTCTTTAATACCTAGTAAAATTTTGTTAAAAAAAATATCACTGGTCCGCGAATTTTTTTTACAAATTTTACTTGTCCGCGGGCCAAAAAAGGTTGAGAAACGCTGGTTTAGGATGCCTAACTCAATGGCGTTAAAAAGTTTTATGATATTGCCAATATATTATATCTGAGTGGTACAAAATCGCCAAACGTACCAGGCGCGCCCTGGTAATTTGATAAATTTTGTAAAAAAAAATCATTCCCAAGGAAGAGTTAACTCATTCACTATATATTAGTAAAAAAGTTCATTCATCAAGAAAATATTTTTCTTCAATGACATCTCAAATGCCGAATTCAAAAACATTATTGCCGTTTGTAGTATGCTTTTAAAGTTACTGAGTCCGTTTTCTTATTTTAATTCTAAAAATATTCAACTGTATACAAATATTAAGTGAATTCAAAAATTTGTGCTTATTACTGTGGCAAAGAAATTTTATTTCTTTCTTCCCAAAATATTAAAACTTTTATCCAGTAAATGATTGTGGCATTTATTTATAAGAAGAAGAAAGGATTTTGGTAGCATAGTATATATAATAACATTTGATATTTTTATATATTAAAATGCTCAAATACTTTAAATATTTTTATTTACTTTTGTAAATATAATTGTATTAAAATACTTTACACATACAAAAATAATTATGTATCTTTATTTCAAGACAAGATAAAATGATTGATAGACAATTTCTTTATAAAGATATAAGTATAAAAAGCATATAAATAAAAAAATGAACGAATGTAATAAAATTTCAAAAAAGCAATTAACATTTCTAAATTTTTAGGTAATTTTGAAATATTGAGATGAATTTTTTTGAATATTTGTGAATTATATATATATATATATATATATATATATATATAGGTGAAAAATTTGTATATATTATTCTTAAGGAAAGGAGATGTGCGCAGCCAGGAGAATAAAAAATTTTTTAAATCTTTTTGGTCGACGTTTCGGACGCCAATCGCCTCCTTCTTCGAGACCTGCAGTCAACAAACATTTAAAATAATTTACACAAATTTTTCAATCCCAAAAATTATTGTTGTAAATTATTTTAAATTCAATAAATGTTTGTTGACTGTAGGTCCCGAAGAAGGACGCGATTAGCGTCGAAAACGTCGAACAAAAGAATTTAAAAAATTTTTTATTCTCCTGGCTGCACATCTCCTTTCCTTAAGATATATATCCCAGAAAGTTTCTGGTGGAAAATTCCACTTTTTCAACAAATGAATATTATTATTATTATTGATTTTATTAATTCACTTTATAAATCGAATCTAATTTTGATAAAGATCTCATTTATGACAATATCAAAATTTTATTAATTGAATTTTCATAAGAAATTATTCATTAGTAGAGACCGGATTTTAAGCAAAATGCTTATTGCTCAATTTTATAAGCAACCATTAGATATTTAATTTCTATATGAATTAGGAAAAACTAAGTGCATTGAGATTGCATTTTTTATGCTTTTTTTGCTTATTTTGAGTTTTTATGCTTTTTTTCCCTTTCGTGCTTATTTGAACTTATTTTACGAATATTTATAATTTTTTTTTTTTTTTTTTTTTTATTAAAAAACCCACTTTTTTCCTATTCGCACACGCATATACCAGAGACATATATAAGGGGGGGGGGGGGGAAGAGGGCCCGCCCCCCCAAAAAAAAAATTTCCAAAAACCCCGCAGTGCGAAAAAATATAGCCCTGTAAAAAAAATTTTTTCCGCAGGGTGAAAAAATTTGGTTCCGCGAAAACAAAATTTTTCGCAGGGCAGGGCGGAATAAATTTAGTTTATTAAAAAAAAAATTTGTATATGCCATTGGTATGAGTAAAAATTGCTTATTAGATGCTTTTTTTAAACTTTTATGCTTATTTAACAACTTTTTATATAAGTTTTTTATGCTTTTTTAAGCACTTTTTTTCCATTTTTTTATGCTTTTTTGTCCGGTCTCTATTCATTAGTGAAGGAAGTATGGAGTCAGATGCAGCCAAGAAAAAATTCTCTCAATGCTTTATCAACCAGCTAGAGACGTTTCGGTCCATTTATTATGAACCATCCTCAGTCCATTAATCCATTAATTAGAGAGAAAGATACACAATTAATGGAGCTGATTGGTAAAGCATTCAGATAATTTTTTTCTTGGCTGCCTCTGCCTCCATATACTTGCTTGACTAAAGATATACAGCCACAACTTGCACCTCAATTATTCATTACCAGTGGAAAAGCCCGCCTAAGGCTATGCCCCCTGGACCCCCTTGCTCCAAATGCACCAAATTTATTCTTGCTCTTTGGAAATTTTCAAATTTCCCGCTCCCGCTCCACTTCCTGTAACTCTAGCCAATCAGCGTCCTGATCGGCATAGACGGAAGCTAGCCGCTAGCGCTTTATATATATGGTAATAAATACCAAAATAATTCTTTATCATAATTCAATTAATAAAATTTTGCCATTATCATAATTAAATCCTTATCAAAAATGAGAATAAATATTAATATTAATAACTTGTTGAAAAAGTGGAAATTCATAAATAACATATATATATATATATATATTATATATACATATATACATTCAAACAAAATTAAACGTAAAATACTTCCTTAATTATAATAATAAAATTTAATCATTCCTGCTCAACATTTCTAGGACAAGTCCGTTGACGCCGACGCTATTCAGAGGCATTTTATGGTTTGTAGAATGGATCTTCTCAATTTATTATTTGTGGACCGACACGTTCCTCTATAAAATTTGGGTGAAAGGATTTAAAAAAGTGAGGAAAACTAGAAGACTACAAAATATAATACCACTATTTTATTTTTCACGATTTTATATTACATATTTATACAATCTTTGCTAAGATATATGTTTACATATATAACATATTAAGGTGGCCACAAGCTTATAGGCGTGAAATTTATTTTTTTGTATTCTTCCCAATGAACTCCTTAAATGTTGTCAATTGGCAAAAAAAAAGATAGACTTAATTTCAGCTTTTGAGATTTTTAACCAGAATATCTTTAAATACATCTAATTATGGATAAATATATAACACAAGGATAAGTTTCAAAATGATTTTATTTCAACTTATGCGCATTTCGACATTGTCATATCTCTGAAGATGACGTATAAAGGTGCGCGTCTCGAAAAACCGTTAGAAGTCGATAGACTACCGAGTTACTCTAAACGACAAGAGATGGCGTTAGTTTTTCCCATAGGAATACAAGAGATTTATTCCATTTTATTTGAAAGATTCCAGCTAATTATTTGAGGGTAAAAAATTAATTATTTCTTAACACAATGATTACTAATTTAATTATCTATAAGATATAGAGCGAATTTTTTGAAAATATCTTTTATTTAATGCGATTAATCTAAAAAAAAAATTTATTTTTTTCGAAAATCAAAAAAAGGGCTTCAATAAGTATTAGATATTTTAAATAGCTTTAATTAAAAAAAAATTTGAGGTCGATAGCTTCAAAATTGTGGCCGCTGGAATTTCCCAAAAGACGCGCACATTGATGTCTAAATACGCACAGCTAAAATCTTTTTGAAACTTAACCTTGTGTTATTTATTTATCTCTAATTAGATGATAATTTAATTAAATAGAAGAATAAGCTTTCTAGGGCCCATGATTTCATGTTATGAAAAAAAAAAAAACTGCGATTTCTTAAGAATCGCACTTTTTCTAATTTTATATACTTGAGCTGAAAATTGGTCAATTCTTGTTTTGCCAATTAACATCATTTAGGGGGCTCATCGCGAAGAAATCCGAAAAATTAATTTTTTGTAGCCACCCAGATATTACATATATTAAGGATATTTTGTAAGTATATAATTGTCATTTATAAACTACTATCTGCTAAATAAAAGCTGCCACCTGAACTTTCTTTTCCTCCTTGACAATCACTCCAGAGATAAGCTCATTTTTCGGATCTCTGAGTTTATAAATAATAATTATATATATACATTTTCATTTGGTACATATATTATGTGATGATTGGTCTGACATTTATCATTATTTTAGTATATTTTCTATATTTAATTATTCATTATCATTGGTACTTTATACATTTATTAACGATAGTGTTTTCAATTCATACCAGTTAATTTTTGGTTTCTTAGGTATGACTTAATCTCTTAAGGTGAAGAACCTAACTAAAATTTATTTAATCGCAAAAATCTCAAATCTTATTTTTTCTTTAAATTATACTTTAAACAAAAGTAGAAGAAAAAATGATTAGCATTTTAATTTTAAAGGAAAAAAAAATGTTTAAACAGGTATATATGTTTATATAATTAGATATTACTTCATGTACCCGAAAAAAGATATAAAGGTGTGCCGCCGGGAGTCGAACCACGGGTCCACAGATTTGCGCTCAGTGTGCCCTTACCTTACTTAAGGGCACACTGAGCGCAAATCGTTGGACCCGTGGTTCGACTCCCGGCACACCCTTATATCTTTTTTCGGGTACATGAAGTAATATCTAATTATATAAATCTCCGTTTCGCGGCTTACCTACGCGATATATATAATATCTTAAATATTATATATAATTTCTTATTTATAAAATAGGTATATATGTTGTAATTTGGTTTCATGACAATGAAAATTAAATTTTGATATCATAAAAGAAATCTTTACAAAAAATTGATTCAATGATGAATTAATTGTTTTAACACAAAATAGAACCAATAATATTTTGACATTAAATGAGAAGTAAATTTAAATTATTAAAAGGCATCACACAAATTTTCAAATGTCATATAAGAAATTTATCAATTTAGAAGACTCAAACCACCTGCACATAAACAGATTTAAAACCCAGTCCTTAAGGATCATCTACTAGATGAAAATCTGAGATTATAAAATTGGTGTCTTAGAAAAAAGATAAGGATGAATCGTTTGGAACACAATTTAATAAACATTAAAATGTCTGAAAAGAATAATAGAAGATCTTCAATCTATATATGATTTCTTATTTATTAATTTAAATTCGTTTTTTTTTTTAGTAAATAATACATTAATTTAATGTATTTTAGGCCGTTTTATTGTCCCATTTGGGGTTTAACGTGAGATTAGAAAACGTTTCCATAAAATGTTACAAAAATTAGAAGATATTAAAAAAAACAAAAGTATTCATTGAATAAATAAATATTTAAATTTAAAATCACTGATATTTTTAACACCAAATCACTACTAAATTATTTTAAAATCACAAAAATAAAAAAAATCATGTGACATCAAAACTAAGGACGGAATGAAAATTGGAATTGATTAAAAAAATCTAAACATTCCCGCTAAAGGACTAGAATATAATAACGAAATCATTAAAATATACACCGCTTTAGAGGAAAATATAAGAGCTCCGGGCGTGTAAAATAGAAAATATATAGATTTTGGAAATATATATTGAAGGCATGGGTATTATATAAGGAGGGGGGGGGGGGGACAAGGGGGGCTCGGGCCCCACAAAGTATTTAAAATTATATCTATTTCTATATTTTCATTTGAAAAACCAGTTTAAACTAGTAAAAAATGAAATTATTTACATATAAATAATTTTTAATAAAAACATCCCTCGAGGCCCATATAAAAAAATAAATATTTAAATAAAAAATTTTTAATGTAACTTTACATTTGAACAAAACAATATATATATATATATATATATATACCCTGTTACGCGTTAGTGTGTCAAGCGCCAAAAAAAAATTAAAAATTGAGTTAAGCACGATTCAAATACTTTAACTAATAGTATTTTTTATGAAATATGTCCTAAAAAAATTTATATTTAATGTTACTTGCACAATTGACAAAAAAAAGATATATTCTAATCAAAACAAAAAACTTTAATGTTAATTTTCTCAAAACTCGGTAGATGGCGCTTGACACACTAATGCGTAACAGTCCATATATATTAGGCCGAAAAAACTAGGTTTTTTTTATTTCGAAGATGTAATAGCTCGGAAAAGTTGCGAATTATATTGACAAAAAAAAAAATTATAATTTGAAGAAAAGTTGCTGTTGATGTTATGGAATGGAAAAGAAAGTGCAAGTACAGGTGCAGCAAATAAAGAGAGCCTTTGGGCCAAATGCCGAAAAGGAGACGTTTCGGACAAAATTTATTTGTCCATCCTCAGTCCTCGTTGGCTTATAAATTAATTAGGCACAAAGTTGTCATTGTTGTTGCGGCACGAATTTGTGCACATGTATATTTTTTTATAAAATCAGGCGAGTGTCAATGTTTCGTGCGAGTCTATAAGATAATCTATAATATTAACTTATAGACTCTCACGAAACATTGACGTGAGAGT
Organism: Euborellia annulipes; assembly: GCA_023213315.1. Classification (NCBI taxonomy): domain Eukaryota; kingdom Metazoa; phylum Arthropoda; class Insecta; order Dermaptera; family Anisolabididae; genus Euborellia; species Euborellia annulipes. The sequence continues at coordinate 85,962 of JAKCPI010006167.1, forward strand.
CTATAATATAATATGATATATTATATAATATAATATATGATATAATATAATATTATATCACGAAACATTGACACTCGCCTGATTTTATAAAAAAAATATACATGTGCACAAATTCGTGCCGCAACAACAGTGACAACTTTGTGCCTAATTAATTTATAAATTAACGAGGACTGAGGATGGACAAATCAATTTTGTTCGAAACGTCTCCTTTTCGGCATTTGGCATCCAAAGGCTCTCTTTATTTGCTGCACCTGTACTTGCTCTTTTCCATTACAAAAAAAAAAATTATCAAAATCGGTTTATATCTTCTGGTCGCGCATAGACCCTAAAATTTGTCAAAATATGAAAAGACACTTCATTCTTGCGGTTATTTTTTTAATTAGATATTTTCGTAATGTAATAGTTTGTAACGTCTTCAAAAAGAGCCTAAAAACTTGTATTTTAATTTGGTTTAGATCATCGTTTCCCAACCTTTTGAAGTCTACAGCACCTCAAGGGTGCGTTGGGAATAGTATTACACACTAGCGGCACCCTTCTTTTTTCACCTATCAAAACGAAATTTTTTCCGCTCTGGGGCAAATTTTTTTTCCCTTGCATGAAAATGATTTGACCATTTTTTTGGCAAAGCTTAATTTTTCCGACCTATGGAAAATTTTGCCGCTTCCATTTTAATCATTTGAACTTTTTTTTCCTCCTCTTTATTTTTATTTTTTTTTATCTAAATATCTCAGGTCACCCCTTAGGCATTCTCGCGGCACCCTTGGGTGCCGGGGCACACCGGTTGGGAACCACTGGTTTAGATCATTTAATATCTTTCGGTCGCGCATAGGCCCGGAAATTTGCCAAAAAAAATGGAAAAAGTTACATTTTTACGAGTTTTTTTTATAACTTTAATATACTTTTTTTTTTTAACCTAATAGTTACAGTATTTTTATTTTTGAACATAAGAACATTGTGTTTTATTATGTTATAAATTCAAAGATTAAAAAAATAACCGCAAAAATGAAGTTTTTTCATATTTTGTCAAACTTTAGGGCCTATGCGCGACCGGAAAATGTCAACCGATTTTGATTATTTTTTTTGGAACGAAGTTCTTTGAATAATAAATACATATTCTTAAAACTTAATTCTGTATAATATTTATCATAAGAAATACTTCTTTTAAATTTATTCATGCATATAAGATTTTGATCAAGAAAATAATTTTAAATGTAAATTAAAATAAAATAATAATTTACTAAATTGTACAATGGAATATTTTTTTTTTAAATTGAGGCGTTAATTTCTTGGATCAGTTCAATGTATATATAAATATAAACTAGTAATCGTTGATATTATGTTTTAATCACGTAATCCCGAGTATTTGTGTTACATCTGAAGGTGTTACACTGAGTAGGCCTACACATTAGTACAATGTGTCAACTATCAAACAATATATAAAAACATATATATATAACCTTAACTTCTTTAAAAAAAAAAGTATATAAATAATAAATAACATTTTATGGAAATATGAAATGGAAAAATTATTGAGATTAAGGATATTTCAAACTTTATCATTTTTTTTTTTTTTTTTTTTAATAATGAACGGAGAGAGATTTTTTTATGTAAAAGAATCATATTCACAAGCAATAATTTTTGGTTTCAAATCTCTTTGATTGTACATTATTAAAAGTAGGGTCTAATGGAAAAATTTAAGATAAAAACAAAAATGCTCAATAAATGATATTTTTAATTCTTAAAGAATAAATGTAAAACAAAAAATAAAAATATAATGCTGCTTTAAATGATTTTTTTTTTTTTTTAAATTATGTTTGCATCTTTAGTTCTTGTTCCTAAAACAAATCAAAATTGCGTTAAACTAATCACTAGGTAGAGATATAACTTCAAATTAAATTTTTTTAAAATCAATATCAAATAATATTTGGATTATTGACTAGATCATTTAAAGAAAGGTCTCTAGCCAGAAATTCGAGGATGGGTGAGGGGTGTTGGACCACCCAGGCGATTACTCACCCCTCCCCTCCTTCTAAATTTTATAAAAAAAATTTATACATATAGACATGTTATTATTAAGGGAGTTTTTAATTATAGACCATATTTTATTAATTATTTATTAAAAATATAAATATAGTACAACGTTTCGACTGCTCGTTTTTAAGTACTGTGCACTTGCTGCGACTCAAGTAACCTAACCTCTAAGGAACTGTTATTTGCATTATATATTACAACGTCAGCGCCATCTACGGTCATTTCTATGAAAAGTTAGACACAAACTTTCGCGCCATCTACACTCATTCCCATGAAGTTAGACACAATCATCAAAGCAAGTGTACAGAGAGCGCCACAATTAAGCCCCCACCTGGGAGTTATTATAGAACCTTGAATATATAGTATAGTATATAGACAATAGAAGAGGGAGCGGTATATAACAGCCACTTCACAAATTGTCGTATAGTATATGGTAAATATGAAATAATTTTAATGACCGAAAAGGTAAAATAAAATCTGGTACATATGGTTTTATTTTTCCTTTTCAGTCATTAAAATTATTTCATTATATACCATAAACTAAACCATATACTCAAGGCTCTATCTCCCAGGAGGGGAATTAATTGTGGCGCTCTATACATAAAAAGCATGATGTTACAATAAGTTTTTTGAATTTAATTTTTAAACATAGATAGTACAAAATATTATATTTAATTTTAATACATAATTAAAAACATGGTATAGAATTTATATATTTAATAAATAATTAATACAAAATGTGGTCTATAATTAAAAACTCCCATAATAATAATAATACAAACCACAAAAGCTTTAAAAAAAAGTTCGTATTTATGATTGGGCAAAAGTGCGATCCCTAGACTCGAACCATAACCTCCACGTTTTCGCAACGGGCGGACGGACTACCTTTATCCTAGGCCGCCGGCTTTTTTTTAACTTTCTATATATGGTGGACGAGTCAGGAATTCGCCAGAGGGGACACAACCCGATTAATTTTTCTGATGTTCCCTTATGTTTTTTGCCTGCTATCATTTAAAAGAGAAAAAAAGTTATACTTACTCTTCTTAAACGTCTCGATCATGACTGAAATACTCTTTCGTAAAAGAGTATATAAGCATAAGCTTTTAATACATCTGCTTCAGATATAGGTTCGACATCGTTATCAGAGAACATATACCATTGTGCCTCCCCTTTGTCAGTCTCCTTATTGTCATGCTTATGAAAGTTATATATGTTATTTTCTAGTTCAGAAATGTTAAAAAAGTTCCAATACTGGGAAGAAACATGTTTTCTATTTTTCTTTGAGACCTACAAAAAAAAAACACATCATAAAAATCTAAACTACTAAATTATTATTATTAAGTTATCTGATCGAATATACAGGATAAATTTTTTATCGTTGAACAGGTTTACATCTCAGAAACAGTGCAGAATAGAAAAAAATAAGTTTGAAATTTTTGCTGCTTATTATAGAAAAAACAAAAAAAAAAAAAAAAAAACTAAACAACTCTAATATTTTTTATACGAAATCAAATAAACAAAAAAATTTAATAATTAAATAAATTATTATTAAAATAAAAATCTGGTGTGACTGGTCGCACAGCAGATTTTTTTTTGTCTGTCGAGATATATTTAGAAGCACTTAGCACCTAAGTTCCAAACATGACCATGCGATTCATAGATGGCGCTAAGCTACGAATGCTTCCATATCAGTAAAGCGTACAGTGAGAGACAATATTAAGTCCCACCCATGCGTTTTCTACTTGTGATTATTTCATTGTTTTAAAAAAAAAAATTATATATTTTTTAATGGAAACCTTCAAAACTAGAAAATTTTCATCATTTTCTTTTATAAAAACAATGAAATAACCACAAGCAGAAAACGGAAAGATAAAGTTGTGTACTGTTTTTGTCACACCAGATTTTTTGTGTCAAGAGAGTATATTTAGTTGCCCTTAGTAAGTTCCGAACTTGACCACGCGATTCATAGATGGCACTGAGCTACAAATGCTTCCACATCAGTAAAGTGTACTTAAAACAATTTTCACGAAAGATTTCACTGGTATACTTTTAAAAGAGCGTCTAAAAAATAGTTGATTTATGAATTTTAATCAAAATCGTTGGAGCGAATTTTGAGAAAATCGAAAAAAAAAAAAAAAAAAAAAACTGAAAAAGAACATCAGTAAAGTACTAGTACTTTTTGACCGATTTTGTTCAAAAGCTCACCCCTTGGAAGGATGCCTAACTCAAATATAAAATTTCAACCTCCTAGCTCTTTTCGTTCCTGAGATATTTTGTTCAAAGCCACAGACAGACAGACCAACTTGCGGGACCCAACTCAGGGGATCTCAAAACATAAATATCCATCAAAATCTAGACATCGCATTTTTGACATGATCGCAATACTTTCTCTCTCTATATATTTCATATATAGGGTAAGAGAAAGTAAAAAGGCACAACAATAAAGGAAATGTATATCACTTTTTTTGAATAAAATTTTTTCTCTTTCCAATCAAAATAAAAAATAAATTACCTTAACGTAAGCTATGTAATGGCCTCTATCAAGAGTTCCTTGATGTTCAATTATCGCATACAATTCATACGGAATTTTAGTATCGCCAGGTTTTGCTAATAGAAATGGCTTAAATTTATAAGAGCAATAAGGCGCTATATCAAGGTACAAGGAGAATTCAATATGACTCATAATCTTTTTAAAAGAAATATCGTGAAAATAAAATCTCTTCAAGTGAAGAATTAAGACTGGTGGAGCTTGACAAATCAGTAATTGTTTAATCGAGTTCGTAAGAACATTTCCGCCAGGAACCTCTGAAAACAAAAAATAATATTAATTTATTATAATCGGAACAAGTGCACAGTACTTGATAACGGCTGCAGAATTAGCAGTCAAAACCTTGTACAGTATTTATATTTTTAATAAATAATTAATAATTAAAAATTCCCCTAATAATAATAATAATAATTCAAAACCACAAAAGCTTTAATAAATTTTAAACATATAATCAGGTCTATTCTTTAAAAAACTTTTGCATAGAGACGTTAAAATTTAACATCATAAATTGGGTGTTAAAAAGTAAAGTAATAACATCTCTAAACCAAGTTTTAACAGCAATGTTAACATGTTTCTTTTATCTCAAACTTGTCAAAAACATAACCTTACTTTTTGGTTAAAGTCGCCATTTTAATGCATTAAATATGGTGTTAAAATATTTAGGGCACATTACTTTTTAACACTATTGACTAAATGTTAACGCTTTGGCGTTAAAGTTTTTAATATATTCTTGTTGCTTTGATGTATTGCTGTTGGTACCACTGCCCCTAGTGTATATATATATATTATATGCTGTATCTACTTTCATGTATTAGAATGTAATCACTTCTGATGATGACTAGGAATTGTCGAAATACGTATCAAGTGTTAATTTTTTAATTAATAAAACCTTTGAAATAAATAACCTAGTGTTTAATTTGTATATTTAATTTTAAGTTAAAGTTTTTGTTTTTATAGAATGGCAATTTTAGCCAAGGAGGAGTTAAAATGAATTAACACTGATGTTAAAAGTTGACGTTTTTGCACAGAGAATAGACCTGAATTAGTTAGTGTAAGGGGACATTATAAGTCTCAGTCACTTTGCTTTTATTTTAAATTTTTTTTTACTATAATTATTTAATAACTAAAAGTAATATAAATTTTATATATACCTTTGGAACAATTGGGGCAGGAAACTTTATTATTCCCAGTCATCATTTCAATACTCGTAAAACGGCTGAAACATGATTCTAATGATATTATTTTAGGATCAGAGAAAATTTGTCCATTTGATAAGGTTTTAAAAATATTTTTTTCTTCTTCATTATCCTTATCGAAATATAAAGTTCTTTCAATTTCATTTATCAATGATTTAATCCTAATTTTATTTCCATCATCATCTTTAAATGAATGCTCATTTTCAGTATCAGTAACCCCAACAGCAGCTGTAGCACCAGCTTTATCATTGAAACTTTCATTTGGGGTTTCATTATTATGATAAGGTATTATTATGTCATTATGCATATCATTAGACATTTGTGATCTTTCTTCATTATAAAAAGATATCCTTGACAAAGGTCTCTCGGATTCATTAAAATGTGGCGGTGTACTTCGATTAGAGTCAGAAAACGGCGATTGGGTCTCATTCGCTAGAACAAGTGGAGGTGGGCTATTTGTAATTATGTTATTATCTTCGATTAAAAATGAATTTGTAATTTCACTCTCGTCCTCTCTTGTTGCAAAATTTTCATCATCATTATTCAAATGATTAACGGATTGATCATTCTCATCGGGAGATGCCGAACTCGAAGAGATGTTAAAAAGCATATTAATGTCATGTTTCTTCTCGTTCTCAATGTTGTCTTCTATATCTGCTTCTAAATCATCTATAATTATAAAAAAAATATTTATAAATACTACTAATGAGTAACTAATATTAAGGTTGTATAGTTTGAAAAATATCAAGATTATTAAAAAAAGAAAAAAAAAACATACCAAACTTGGTAGATGAATTTTCCTCTAATTTATCATTTAATGATAGTTCATTTAGATTGAAACTATTATTGTTTCTTGATCTATTTTTTCTAGCTTGCTTACGTTGGTTTTTCTTTTCTTTCTTGGATAAATGCTTTGGTTTGTAAATGGGCTCTTCCCAATCATGATTTCTTCTTCTAACCGTTGGAGGAACTGGCTAAAAAATTAATAAATAAAATTGTGAAAAACTCTCTCATTTATATATTTATTATTTTCTTTCATTAATTATAATCAGATAATTAAATTAAATTCAGTTTGCTTTTATTTTTTTTTTTTTGTTTCTGTCTGATAAGGAACCCCCTAAACATATGGAAATATATGTAAATAGGATATGGAAATGCAGGCAGCCAAAATGAAAAACACTCTCGATGCTCTGTGAACGTTCAGACGTTTCGGGTAAAATTTATTCACCCATCTTCAGTGAACAGTTGTAGTGAGAGAGAGTTAAGTCAGTATAATGATACATAGATGACATTATTTATTCTATGTATTCTATTTAGATAATATGATGATATATACAGGTTTTAAAATTTTTTATAATATTTAAAAACGTTTTTATAGTTGAAGATACAATCAAATATTGATGATTGACAAAAAAAAATGATTATTTGATTGTAACTTCAACTATAAAAACAACGTTTTTAAATATTATAAAAAATTTTAAAACCTGTATATATCATCATATTATCTAAATAGAATACATAGAATAAATAATGTCATCTATGTATCATTATACTGACTTAACTCTCTCTCACTAGAACTGTTCACTGAAGATGGGTGAATAAATTTTACCCGAAACTTCTGAACGTTCACAGAGTATCGAGAGTGTTTTTCATTTTGGCTGCCTGCATTTCCATATCCTATTTACATATATTTCCAGCCATTAAATATTATTATTATTATATGGAAAATTAATTTTAGAATATATATGTCCCGAAAAGTTGAATCTGACAAGTGATGCAAAATCCATAACTATATGAATCCTCAAAAAAAAAATTCAAAAAAAATTGGTTTCTATAATATAAAAATGTTGAAAAAAAAAATTTATCTTAATTTGATCCTAGAAGAAGCATTTTATATGGCTAATAAAGAAAAAAAAACAAAATTTGGATTAAAACATTTTAAAAGCATCTCATCTTATTTTTTTTGAATATCAAATTATCTAAAAAAAGAAATATAAAATGTCAAATTATTAAGTATGAATGTACTGAATCTTGTTTTTGATGGAATTTGATGGATTTTATTTGTGCTTCCTTTCTCACGGGGTTCGCGCATGCGCACCCCAGTTATTTACACTTATTTACGTAAATAACTGTTCAAATAGGTAGAAAGAATGAACAAGCAGCTAGTTATATTTCAATTTATTTATAAACCAGGGCCGACGTTTCGGTCACTTATGGGACCATCTTCAGGGCTAGGTTAATGTATGAAAATATATATAATAATCCTCGCCAAGTTATGATAATGCCTCAAATTTTATTATTATCATATGGACAGAGAGCGAATAGAAATATAAAATTCATTCGCTCTCTGTCCATGGTATGATTTGAGGCATTATCATTATTGAGCTATGTACAATTGTGTATGCCCAATATAACTTGGCGAGGTTTATTATATATATTTTCAGACCCTGAAGATGGTCCCATATGTGACCGAAACGTCGGCCCTGGTTTATGAATAAAGTGAAATATAACTAGCTGCTTCTACCTATTTGAATATCAACACTCAGCTATATACCTCCTTCAAATAAATAAATGTTGTTTATAGTTACTTACAAGATTTTTGTAAATAACTACAAAATTTTGTAAATAACCCAACTCTCATTGTGGGTTAGCATAATCTGCAGCCGGTCCCTTCAATTCTTTTTATCCGAATTTTGTAGGCGAACCCAGTGTATGTTGGACTACAAAATTACTTATTCTATATATTTATAGAATAAACTTAATAATTAAGCTCTACCATTTTTTAAATTTTTTTCTACTATCAAGATATTTAGACAAGGCTCATAAATTTTTCATTTCAATCTAAATATCTTTTTTTCTGATAAAGATGAAGTATCAGGTTACATAATAAGGAACCTGTTGATAAGGTTGTTCTTCCAAAACTTATCTACTCATTCAAATTTAACCACTGAATAAAAATACAATTCATTATTTAATTTTAAACTGGTAACCGTTGGCTCTAGTTGAAACATTATGCTTTAATAGGAGAATTAAATTCACAAGGTTTTCTGTTTCAATAATATATTAATTTGATATTAACACTTTATACGTATTTCGACACCATATGTGTCATCTTCAGTATGTAATTCGCTTCTGAAGATGACACATATGGTGTCGAAATACGTATAAAGTGTTAATATCAAATTAATATATTATTGAAACAGAAAACCTTGTGAATTTAATTCTCCTATTTAAAACAATTCATTATGTTTCTTGTTGCATGTGACCCTTGGATCTTATGCTTCCAAAAAACAGAACGAGAGAACAAAAGAAAGGGATGACTCATTTATATAGCGGTTGAAGCCAAATGTTTATAAATTTATACACACCTTATTTTCGTTTATCGGAAGACTCAAATCCAAAAATGTTTCAGTTTTATAACTAATATGTTCACAAACTTCGCATTGGATTATACTAACAAGCTTTCCTTTGAAAATATCATCTGGATGAAGATATAATTCAGAAGCTTGATTTCCGTAAAATTTCACTAGGTTTTTCTCGGCGGAATTTACAGTTGAGGGATTAATCTTTTTAACAAAACCACAACTCTTGAGAATAATTCTCCAGTATCGCTAAAATAATAACAAAATAAATAAGACTCATTAATAAATGTATATATATTTTAGCTAAAAATTTGAAAGAAACGGATTAATTAATTTATATATATTTTAATAATAATACAAAAATTCATACTTGTAAATCTTCAGTCTTTATGATATCAAGAAGTTGCCGAATAAATTCGTGAGCATCTTGTTGGTCATTACACCCAAATTGCGGGCATTTTTCTCTCACTTTATTAATCAGATTGGAAGGATTATAAGATTTTATAGATGAATCGGTATCATTTATTTCATTCAAACTGTCGAGTAGAAACTGGGTAACCATGCCAATTTTGCCTAAATTTCCCACTATAGGAGACTAAAAAATATAATAATATTTTAAACAATTATTTCATAATAAAATACTAAGTTTACCGAGTGATGCTAATAATTTATATTTTTCTTACCATATCTAGTTCATGGGGATTACCCGGCAAGTAGATTGTCTTTTCATTGCCGCTAACTTCGCCTATTAAAGACATCAAATAAGGCGTGTGAGCCAGACATTGTAAAGTAACATTTATATAGCAAGTATTCCCATTATTTGTCAGCCCCTAAAAAAAAAAAAATGTTTATTATTTAATTATCTCCAAATTTTATATTACGGGATGCCGCAGAAATTTCTGACGGGTTTGCAAGTGTAATAACTCATTTATTTTCGAAAAAAAAAAAAAAAAAAAAAAAAAAAAATTGTTTATATTTTACCAGTTGTTGTTTCTTTATGGCTAGATATTATAATATGAGTATGTGGTATATGGGCAGCCAAGGCAAAAATCAAAATAAAACTCTATATCGACGTTTCGAATGCCGATCGCACTCTTCATCAGGACAAAAATTGATATCAAATTATATTGTGTCAGGTTAGTTGTCATGGTAGTGTAGCAACGTTTTTACCAATCTTTATTCTCTTGAAAAATTCTACATAAACAATTTATAGCTGAGATGTTATATTAATAAGAGGGTAAAAATGAGAAATGCAGCTAAGGTTATTTCTTTATTCGATTAATTCACACAGCTGACGTTTCACTTCCGTGTTTGAACCATCCTCAGAGCTAGCGAAAAGTCATTATGAAATCCACTTTCATAATGACTTTCATAATGATCATAGAAGAAGAGTATCTTCACTATCTCTCTTCTACATGTATTACCATGGTCAATGCTCTGCCGAATTGCAATCAATTATCCCACCCAATGCAACATATACTCGGAACACAGGTCTCAGCATCCCTATGCTGTTCAGATCACGACTAACAGAACTAGTCAATTCCAATCTTCCTTTGTCCCCATGACCTCCCGTGATTGGAACAAGCTCCCTGCGTCTATCTTCCCCAAAACCTACAATCTTCAGACTTTCAAGTCTAACCTCAACAGGCATCTTCTCAGTTCCCGCAGTTGAGTTTCCCCTTTATGCTTCTCCTTTTGTTTTTATTTTCTTCCTGGCTGCATGTGACTATTGGTCATTATAGGTCTTCGGACCTTATGCACCCATTCCAAAAAAAAAAAAAAAAAAAACGAGCCTGGTTTGGATCTGATAAGCCTCTATTTAAGCTCTTTAAAGTTTTTCTAAAAATGGAAAAAAATTTTATTTTTTGTTTGTGGAGGGGGTTTTTCAAACCCGACGAAAATTTAGTGAATGAATGAATGAATGTCTAGCAATTTTTAAATAAAATAATTTTATTTAAAATATCCCTGAATCATACATTGTATAAAATACAAGATAAATTTACTTTTATTTAATAAAAAGTTTTAAATAACCTACATCAAATTAAAAAAAAATATTTAAAAATATTTAATTTTTTTTTACATATTTAAATTTATAATAAAAAATAAACTTTTTCAGATGTCAGAAAAAGAAATATTTTAAAATTGTTGATTTTTTTTTAATAGGTCCCTGGCCGCCTGGTTTCATTTGCATGCCCGTCCGCCTGAATCAGTTTATTAAAGTGAAATTTAGACTTGCTACTCGCCCGTAATTTTTTATTGGCTTTTAAAACCCACAGGCTGGGCAGGGCGAATACTCAAATTTTAAACTTGATTCAGTGTATTTTCATTTGGGCAAAAATAATATGGGCTTTAAAATTAAGGGGAAAACTACTGATCACGCCTCGAGACGCCGCCCGCCAGTATATATACATATATATGTATATCTGTCATTAATTATATATAAGAAAATCTATCTTTCATATGAGGTTGTTTAATTATATAAGAAAATCTATCTTTCATATGTGGTTGTTTGTGTACAATTGTGTGAGTTTGAGATTGTCAATGTCAAGATGCAACTGTGTAAAGTTTATGATCGCTGACTGACTCTCTTTTTTGAATTTTTCAGGCCTTGACAATGGTACATTGTAAACCGAAACCAATAAATTAGCTAAATGGTCGGCCAAATTAAGTAATCCAATAAAAAAGGAAAAAGCCTCACAAGCTCACAAGCCTTCAACCTGCTTCCTTAAGACAAGTGATCTCATAAACTGAAGTCAATTCTTGCAATTATTCTTGTCGTGTTTCGCTTAATAAAATAATATTGGCTGCATTCTTCTTGGAAATATTCCTTCTTACCTTCGGCATAATACTACTCAATTACAAGTTTTTTGTTTAAAAATGATTACACTTTGAAAACCTTCAGATATTTCTGCCGTACTTTGATGGTTTTCTTTATTAGATACATTTTTTTTAATGTGCTAATTTATATTTCATAGATTCTGTAGTCATGATCAAGTAACAGAATTAATAGAGTAACTTTTTTTAAAATTTATTATTATTATTATATGATGAAGTTAACACGATTAAGGATTTAGGCACAGATCCAACGAAGTAACAAAAGCGGGGCTTGCCGCAAAAGATAATTCAAATTCCCAAAGTCTTCTCTTGAATTAGATAAATGGAAAATAATCTGATCCTCACTAACAAGCATAAAGTGGTCAAAGTGTTTGTGGGACGGGAAAACCGTCCCTAAAATAAATTCATATCATCTCTGATCATAATGTATTTTATAGGTATAAATCAGCACATTAAAAAAAAAATTTATTAAATTAAATAAAGTTAATTTTCTTACCCTGACATTTGGAGAAGAATTCATATTCTTTTTAAATTTTCTCTCAGAGTTTTCCTGGTTATTTGCAACTAAAATGTAAAATATAAATTATTAATATGTAATGCTCATATAATGTATAAGGTGATTATATTTTTGTGAGTGAAATCAGGAACGAACAAACAATAAATTAGAAGATATAATTTCTTAGGTCGGGTTGCTTCAATTAGTTGACCTTAGTTTGTAATGCAAAACCCTTAAAGATTTTATGAAGCTAATAATTCAATAAAAAACACATAACTTATAAAAATTATTTAAAATAAAAATTGAAATTAATTTAAATAAATATTATAAATTAAAATAATTAATTTAAAAAAAATTAAATTTTTCACCAAAATTTAAAAATTGCAATGTTTTATTTATTTGACTGGCCAGTGGGAGTTGCCAACCCTCGAACATAGAAACAACTTGGATATTATCAAAAGAAAAAGAAAACAATCATACATCTACTAACAATAAAATGATGAGATGTCGTATATTTTACTATAAGATTAAAATTGAAGAGGGTTTCTGCATTAAAAAAAAATAAGTTATTTCGCGAAAGGTACCTGACTCGAACTGATACAACCGGTGCTTTAAAAAATTTCTAAACTGTTCAAATACAAAACTAGAGATGGAAAAGGCGCTCTAAAAGTCAATTTTCGGTTTTGGAATCGACTTGATATTTTTCGATTCTTGGAATCGATTAATCATATCTAAAAGTCGACTTTTTAAAAACTCTACACACACAATTTCAATATTTTTATAAAAGAATATTCTATCCAGAAATTGTGGTATGGCACCGAATATTAAAATAAAATATTAAAGTTAATTACCAAAATAAAATATTAAAATTAACGAATTAAGAATGCCAGATATTTTCACTACGGATCTTAGAAAGCGTGTTGATTGGTGTGTTATGTATAGTTTTTAAAAGAAAGATGAGTCAATCAATGAAAATGTTACAAATTATATTACCATAGGATACTAAATATTGCTAGAAAAAAGTCGAATTTTCGAGTGAGAATCGATTTTAATCGACTTGAAAGAGTTTCAACTCGATTCTAAAAAGTCGATTATTTTCAGTAAAAAAAGATCGATTCTTGACTAAAGTCGACTTTTCCATCCCTATACAAAACTCTTCTCGGAAATATAGGACGGAGGATTAAATTCAACTCTTAATTATTTTTTGAAAACCCTCATCCGTGAAGTAGTTTAAATATTTTTAGAGATAATGGGTCCAGAGAAGAAAATTGTAAATTAGAAAAAAAAAATGTTAAACTATATAAATAAATATGAAAATATTACTTGTTTTGCAAGATTTCTTCTTAATAAATTTGATGGCTTTTACAAGAGGCTTGGAAGAATTTTGCTCCAACGTTATACTACATTCAAAACACCAGATTTTCCAATTTTGTAAATTTACAGCAACTTTATGATTATAATTATTCGGAAAATTTGCATGAGAGTAAACATGGTTTTCTTGAGCAGATCCACAGCCTCTGTATCCGCATTGGAGACAAAGCCATAAACCACTATCTTTAAGATTCTAAAATAAAAAAAAAACAAATGTATTTGTAAAATATGCAACGTTTGTGTCATTAAATAATTATCCTGCAAGCAAAAAATTTAATATATAGACATTTTTAGTCCCAGTTTAACTGCTGAATTTTTTCTTTGTCCATTCAAAAATCAAGAGTCCTCATTCTATCAATGTGGGTTACGCGGCTTGCGCGAATTTTTGAGAGTTGTTTTTTTTGTATATCTTTCAATAGAAATGTATGAACATGTTGATTGTTAAATCTCACCGCACCTTCTGGATCGAAAACGACCATTTTTTCTAAATAGAATCTAAACCCTAATTCCAAAATATCCCATTTCCTCTGAATTCGTTCTTTTCATTTAAACACTTAAGTTAATTAGAAAAAATTCTACAATAGAATAAAGCTTGTGTTACACTCAGGTATTTTTCCACCCATCATCTTTACGTCCAGGATCTCAGTTAATATTTGGTCTATAAATATCAAATTTTAGCACATTTAATGCTCGACAACTATGCATTGGAGTAGGGTGAACAAAATATGCTTAGTTTAGGAAATATAAGCGAACTGAAAAAATTCCAAAATTTTTGAAGTCTAATTTGGACCGGCCGTATCTCATTTAATATTTGGTCTAAAATTTGTTTTATGCACCAAACTTTAGCAAATTTATTGCTCTTTGCATTGAACTATGGTGGGCAACATATGATTAGTTTACGAGATATAAGCAAAAAACTGAAAAAAGTCCAAAATTTTTGGGGTTCTCTTTCGAAAACTTAAGATAGACATCCTACAGTACCCCATATATAACCTATAAAAATTTCACTGGAAATTTCACCCTGAAAGAATTTAAAACGAAAAATTTTAAAGGCTGTTTTATTGGATGAAGATAATCTAAACTTGCGGACAAAAAAGCAATAACTTCATTAAATGGTTGATTAAAACCAATTAGCTCAGGGACCCACATCTTGTGGGTACGTGGATGGCGACCACGAGCTGCCCTAGCTGGGACTGGCAGTACTTTTGTTCTTTGCATGCCAGTCTCTTCCCTTCTATATTTTCAACAGGCGTCAGACCGTGCGGCGGGCCGGCCTGTTCTATTCCTTCCCGGTCGCACAAACCCATGAACCGCCGACGAATTAAGGCGAAGAAAGAAGAAGAAGGTTGATTAAAACCAATAAAAAAAGATATGTGTTTCCATTTGAAAAAATAAAGTTATCCGCAATCAAAACACACAAAGTTCCACCATTCATGGTTAACAATGGTGCACAATCAGGGCTTTCTAATTCGGCTGTAACTGAACAACTGTTTTTTCACAAAATGTTAAATAACGCCTAAAGGGCTTGCCTTAAGTACCAAGTTTGTTTAATAAAGTCCCACTAAAATTGACCGGGCAATCCAAATATACAGGACGTTCCATTGAAAAAAAAAACAACTTTGTATCGTTACACCCTGTATACGATTAGCGATCAGTGGGCAAATATTTTAAAATTGTAGCCTTAAAAGCTCTACACTTTACTGCAGGGCCAAACTTTAAAAAAGTGCAACAATCTAGCCACAATTTACCGATACTGTACTAATGGGCCACCCGGTATATATATATGGATGGGTACGACCAAGGGTAGTAAAAAATTTTCAGCTCAACAGAAACAAAAAACAATCGCTCGATGTCAAATAAATATACATGTATATATGAAACTAATCTATTATTATTATATTATAGAAATCATAGAATAATTTGAATTAACATAGAAATTTAATCTATTATAATTTAAAGAATTGTTTGAAAAGTTTAAGCGATAAAAAATATCTCGAATAAATAAATAATTGAATTTTATACCTCTTTTAAGTAATTTTCCTTATTACAATCTTGACAATATTTGGTTAATCCTTTGTCTCTGATAAAATTCCGAACATTGTTTAAATTAATAGATTTATTTAAATGAATACAGGCTTTTCCTAAAAAAAAAAAAAAAAAATTATATTAATTTTATATATTATATGAATAAGAATCGATTGTATTTATTTATTTATTTATTTATGATCGTTACCTGGCGACACATTTTTATTTTCTTCTTTGGAATGACAAGAGGCTGTCGAGTCATCGGAAAGAATTTGTTCAAAATTTTCTTTTTGCAAAACCATATTTAAAAAAATTCACAATTAAAATATATCATTTAATGAAAAATATTCATTCATTCTTTATAAAATAGAAAATGTCTATTTAATGATAAACTAAAAAAACTGATTAATATAAATATGCAATCGTAAATTAGGAAAATTCAGAAAACTGCTTAAGATTTATACTAATAATTAAATAATCAAAATGTGCTCGAAACCGAATCAGATATGAAAGTTGTCATTTGAACTTTCTCAAAGAGGCGAAAAGAAGACAGTGAACTTGCTAATAACATTTCGATGAACCAAAGTCCCGTGTGGCGGGAGATTTGAAAAATAATTTTATGTGCAAAATTCTTTAAAAAGAATTAGAGATCCGGGTAGTTCGGAAGATCCGATTCACAAATCCAATCCAGCTTCTGGAAAAGGATTAGCAATCCGAAATCCCGTTCGATTCAGTTTCTAATAAAATTGTCGAATTAAAATCTAGTTCTTCAGCACATTTCTAGGCATTTGAATGAAAAATAAATAAAAAGTTTTCATAGATTGGCAATCTTTTGCACAAATTCAGGATTGCTAACATGAGGGACAGAGGGTCAATGCCCCCTTGTCTTGTCCTGAAAATTTTTTGTTTATTAAAAACAAATATATATTTTTCCCATTTCGAAATTTTTTTTTTAATGAACTTATATAGGGAAAATAATTTTTTTTTATTTAAATAAATAATTAATAATCAGAGCCGCATACAGGGGGGCCCTTTGCGCTCCAAACTTAAAATTCTAATAAAAAAATAATTTTCATGATTAAAATTTCAATTAAAAAAAAAATAATTTTCTTGAAATTTATTTCCTGAGAAGACCCGGGCCCGGGCCCTTTAAGCTCAAATCTTAAAATTATAATTAAAAAAATCCGCCCTTGGTCTGGCTTGAGTTCAAGGGTCTCAATCTGCTTACTATGCTACTGGTCAAGCAGTGGCGGATCCAGAGGTGTTTCTCGGGCTGGGGGGGGGGGTAATCTGGTGTGACTGGTCGCACAGCACACATTTTTTTCTTAATTTCGGTAATTTAAAGGCACATTCTGTACTTATTTGCCAGAATATAAAGACAAATCAAATTTTTAAGTAATAATTTTTAAAATTTTACATTAAAAATACATTTTTTTTCGAAAAAAAGTATTTTTTTCAAATCTCAGGGGGGTAATTACCCCGCACCCTGTATCTGCCCTTCTGGTCAAGATGCTATTTGTTAGCAGAGATTGTAAAATGTATGACATTTATTAATTAGAAAAAGTAATAAGGTGGGTCTATTTGCGCATCAAAAAAAATAAATAAATAAATAAATAAACAACAATAAAATTAGTTTAATCTTAACAAAAATATAATTATTTTAAATACATATTTTAAAGACATAAAAATTTCAAATACATTTAAATAATTTTTTTTTTTTAATATGTTATATATAATAAAACAATTTGTATGTTTAACACTTAACAATTATAGATTGTATAAATATAAATACTATATGATATATTATTTATGGATTAACTTTATAAATATATATTTATGTAAAAATATAATCATTCCATTTAAAAAAAAATGAGTTTTTTTTACTAATTTATATTTTCTCACTTATTTCATAGACAGGTACTGTGTTTACTCCGTAGCGTAATTTTACATGAGTGGGTTCAAGCAAATCCCACTCATAGAAAATATTCACAACCATTATCAAATAATAATTACGAGGCAGTGATTTTAAAAATCTCTCTTTGGTATAAATTTTAAAATTCTCCTATTATTTAATAATATAATTAAAATATTTTTTTTTTTTTTTTTTTCAAGCTTACTCATTAGTGAAATTGATAAAGACGATATGAGACATTTTTTTTTTTTTTTGAATTATGTAACATAAATCATTTGTTAGTTGAGTATGGTGATTGGGAGTTGTAGAAATTTAAAAAAATACTATATCGAAACAGGGGTCGATTCCAGCCCCAATCTACAAAAGATTTTTTACTTTAATATCAGTAATTTCAGTAATCTAATCTAATGCTCCCCAATCACATATGGTTTATTTGAAATAATATCAATAGATTGCTCAACTAGAAAAAATAATTTGAACTAGAAATTAGTGCAAATTAAGTAGAATTCATTTAAATAATTAATTTGAATATTATTTGGGTGTATGGCAGTTAAATTATTTATTTAGTAAGTAATTGTAAGTAATTATAAGATATTTCAAATGTAAAAAACAATTGTAAATTAATAAAAAAAAAAAAAAAAAAAGAATATAAATATAGAAATTATAAGTACTTAGGAAAAATATGCTTATTTTTTTTTTGTTTTTTTTTATCCTTGGCTTTACATAATCTTTTTTTTAGCTCTCTTATTTGAATTTTGTTGTATCTTGCAAAATTGAGCATGGGAGATGAATGCAGCTTTTCGTACAAATTTTCTATTACATACTCGACATTTAAGAGTATCGATCTCATTTTCAAATTCGGTTAACCAATCCTGAAGAAGAATAAATTTTTAAAAATATTAGAATATCATTGATATGTGAAAAAAAGACCTTAAACGAATTTTAAAAAATCTGGTCGCACAGCACACAACTTTCTCTTACCCTTCGGCAAGAGAAAGTTGTGTACTGTGCTTGTCACACCAGATTTTTTTGTGTCGAGATATATTTATAAATATGAAATTATATATAATATTTAAGATATTATATATATCGCGTAGGTAAGCCGCGAAACGGAAATTTATATAATTAGATATTACTTCATGTACCCGAAAAAAGATGTAAGGGGGTGCCACCGGGAGTCGAACCACGGATCCACCGATTTGCGCTCAGTGTGCCCTTACCACACAATGTGGGCACACTGAGCGCAAATCGGTGGATCCGTGGTTCGACTCCCGGGGGCACCCCCTTACATCTTTTTTCGGGTACATGAAGTAATATCTAATTATATAGAGATATTTAGTTCCCCCCCCCCCCCCAAGAACATACTAAAAAATAGTTGATTTATGAATTTTAATCAAAATCGTTGGAGGAAATTTTGAGAAAATAGACATCGAATTTTTGACATGATCGCAATACTTTCTCTTGGTTTTAAAAAACAAACACTTTTTTAGATTTTGACACTGGTCAAAAGTGGTTAAAAGCGTCCAAAATTGGTTTTAACCACAAAATTAATTTAAATTGTATTGGATACCAATCAATTTGAATAAATAGGGATTGAGTCTAAATGGCCTCCGATGCCGTAAAAGGCCTTAAATTAAATTAAAAAAAAATATATATATATTTATCCTGACACAAAAAATCTGGTGTGGCAAGCACAGAACACAACTTTCAATTAGCGAATCTAAGAGAAAGTTTCATAACTTTAAACTTTTAAGGTGCGCGTCTCGAGGTGCTGATTTTTAAAGGTTCCAGCAGTCACAATTTTGAAGCTATCGAACTCAAATTTTTTTAAAATTAAAGCTATTTAAAATATCTACAACATATAGTCTCCCTTTTTTGATTTTCAAAAAAAAATTTTTTCTTTTAGATTAATCACATTAAAGATAGGGCCTAATTTTAAAAAATTCGAACTATATCTTTTAGATAATAAAATTTGTAATCATTGTGTTAAAAAATAAGTAATTTTTTGCCTTTAATTAATTTGCTGGAACCTTTCAAACGAAATGGGCTAAAATGCTTGTTTCCCAATGGGCAAGACTAACGCCATCTCTTGGCGCTTAGAGTAACCAGCTTCTCAATCGGCTTTTAAAGGTTTTTCGAGACTCGCCCCTTAACAGTTAACTGAAACTTTTGGTCCGAAATTCCTGTAAATATAATATTTATGTTTAGTTATTTTTAAGTTCAGTTTTTTAGATCTTCCATTTCTGTATGATTTATGTTTTATATAATTATTTAATTTTCCCGAAATATAAGCATACTATATGAAATTTATTTGTTTATTTCAATTAAAACCGGTTTTAACCGAACCACCCTAATCTCATCACCGGCTTCTAGAGGAGGCAATAAAAGTATTTTTTCCCAAAATTCTAAAGCAAATACTTACAAAATTATTTTTCTTATTTTTCTCTAAACATAAAGGTTTTTTCTGCTGAGTTTGCTTTTCATTGATTCTTTTCAATTCCTGATCACTGAATACTTTTTTAATGACATTCTTGTGGGAGTTTTTTCTAAATTTTCTTATTTGATCAATTCTTTTGATGTGATCTAAAAAAAAAAAAAGGAAAAATAAAATTTCACATTCTGAGTGTGAGCGTTAAAAATTAGATACGTATGAAATTTTTTTTGTTGGTTAAAAACAAAAATTAAATTAATATTTAACAGGTAAATTTTTTCCAAAATTCCGACGAATTTTTTGTTTAATGTTTATACTTTTGCTTTCATTGTTTTTTAATTAATAAACACAGCTTTACTCTATTTATAGATGAAAATACGAGCCATTTTATGCTGTAAATAAGTTCCCTGCTAGAGCCTTAAGTATATGGTATATAGTGAAATAATTTTAATGACAGAAAAGGTAAAATAAAATCTGATACAGATGATTTTATTTTACCTTTTCAAATTTAAAATTATTTCACTATATACCCATAGGCGCCGGAACTGGGGGGGGGGGGGGCAAGGGTACATTGCCCCCTGGCATTCTATAGGAGGGGGGCAGAGGGGGGGCAAAATTTCCTCATTTATTTCATTTATTTTTAAAAATGATACATTTTTACTTTTAAAAAATAAAATCTTTTAAATTAAAAAAAATTAAAAGAGTAAGAAATTCATTTTTTTTTCCAAAATATTTTATATAGACCCTATTGTATTTCTGATTTCTAAAAACATTTTATATTGAATTGAAAATTAAAAATATTTATTTCCTTCAAATAGTATAAATAGAGCCTAAAAAAAATTTTGATAAAATCACTAACAAATTTTTTTAAATTTTAATTTTATTAAAATTGTGATTTTATTAAAAATTTTTAAAGCTTTATAGAAGATTTGTTTTTGTTTTATACTATTTGAACATATTAAATTATTTTAATTTTCTAAAAAAAAATTTTTGCCCCCCCCCCCCTGGTTCAAATTCGTTCCGGCGCCCCTGTATATACCATATCCTTAAGGCTCTAACTCCCAGGTGGGAATTTAATTGTGGCGCTCATTGTAGGGGAAAGTTGGGTAAAACGTACAGGCGGGTCAAACGACCACTCTCGTATTTGTGTGATGTGAGCTGAAATTCGGTGAGAACAATATCAACTATTAAGAAGACAGCTATAAAAAGTAGATGAAGCTGTGTTTCTTGTCTATCGGCCCCGTGGTATAGGTGTGAATATTTTTTGAAAATTTTCGTAACTTTTTGTCTGATTTTAGGGTGACAAAAATCCTATTTTATATATGATAAGACTGCTACTTTTACAAAAGTTAAGTCAATATATGAATCCACTGTATATAGTAGCATATTTTAACATAGTAATGAATTGTCACGATTTGCATTACAACTATAAAAACACCAAATTTGTTTCGCTATATACTGCGGGGCAAAATCGCATTCTACTGAATGGGGCAAAATCGCATCTGGTCGGTTTGCCCCACCATTTTTTTTTTTTTCTTGACAAATCAATGAAAATAACAGGTTATAATTCGAATACTCGCATTTATTAATTTAACTTAAAAAGAGGAAAGGTGGAAAACCTGGGGAAGGCCGGGGAAAATGCAATTTTAACATTAACACCTTATAAGTTGGAAGTAGAAAAGAAAGAAAAAAGAATGTAGAAAAACAGAAAGTAGGTCTAATGGGAAAAAAGAAAATAGACAGAAAGGAAAAAGAACCAGGTAAAAGAGCTAAAAGGAAACTCTCTTACAACACTGACGAAAGAAAATGAAAAAAAGAAGAAAAAAAGCCGAAGACAGTGCTAAAAGCAAAGACATCATTAAGTCCTAATTTCCTCAACAAACTCCTGCTTAATGTGACGATTCTACTGTTGATGAGGATGAAGCATGCATTTTTAGTAATGACCTATATGCTAATTCGACAGATAGAGAGGGATTGGTCCTATGGTCTAAATGCGAGGATGGGCCATGATGCTTGTTCGAACTTTGAGGATAAAGATGACACTTTAGTTTGCAATTTTTGTTTGTAACTATTTGTTTTGTAGAATTTGTATCTTTTTTTTTAATTTTTTTTAACTTTTGAATAAATATTTTGAAAGAATATTTTTCTCATTGAATTATACGGCTTCCGGTTTTGCCCCACCCATGTTCGGTTTTACCCCACCCATGGGGCAAAACCGTCATTTGCAAAAGTTGACAAAAAATCAATAATTAAATAACTATAAGCATCACTGGTTTCAAACTCATACAATTGCCTATTGAACATATAAGGAAGCATACTGATTAATTTTCGTATAAAAATCTCTCTAAATAACTCTTCTGTTTCAATTCAAAGCTTAGAGGGTCGGTTTCCCCACTTTCCCCTACCATTTAGAAAAAGGATGGAAATCTGCGCAATCATTTCGTGATCTGAAATATCTTTTCAGCGTCAAAAACAAGTTGAAAAGCTCTTTTAGGGAGACACAATAAGGAAGATGACGGCCTTCATTTAGTGATCAAGGAGTTCTGGAAACCGTTGAAGAGGACGATGGCGCTTGAAAACCCAATGCAAATATTGTTCAATTATTTCACGATCCTCCGTCCCATCAAAAAACTTGCCAAAGTAGAAAATAACTGGATGGATTTCTTACGAACTCTCTGACAAAAACAGTCTATACTTTAAAAGATATTTCAACTTGTTTTTGATTGTTCTTTCACCAAAAAGCTCGATAAGATCGCTAAATGACGTAAGCTTTACATCCTTTTTCAAAGTGGTAGAGCAGTGATTCTCAACTTTTATTTTTGTGGCGGCACATTTTTAACGATTTCAAAATTTGGCGGAACACAAAGAAAAAAAGATAAGTTTAAAAGTTGATTAACTTATCTAATCAGTACGTTTATTTATAATAAGAATACTTTTAATGAGAAATTTGAGCTTGATGTTTTTTGATATTTTATTTATATTTGGTCGTAAAAATGACAATACTTCTCTCATATCGTCTTCTACATTTAACAGTCTCGATATTTTTTTCGTTTTTATGTTGGTTTTTCTTTAATTTAAACATTATTCGTAATAAATTTGCTCAGGGGCCCACATCTTGTGGGTACGTGGATGGCGACCACGAGCTACCCTAGCTGGGACTGGTAGTACTTCTTTTCTTTGCATGTCAGTCTCTTTCCTTCTATATTTTAAAAAGGCGTCAGACCGTGCGACGGGCCGACCTGTTCTATTTCTTCCCGGTCGCAAAAACCCCAACCCCTTCCGCCGACCCCGCACTCCGGGATTAAGGCGTAGAAAGAAGAAGAAACTTTATTCGTAATAAAAAAAAAATATTATAATTTTTACTTTATAAAATTTGGCCGCACAGTGGTTGAGAATCACTGTGGTCGATTATAATATGCCGAACGATATGATTTTCAACGCGCATTTTTATCTACTATAAACAGCGAAAGAATCTTATGAGTCATATGAGCTTATTAATAAATAAAAGCATTGCAATTAAAGCAAATGTTTAAACACATAAAACAAAATTTGCATCAACCCTATACTTTAATTAATAAGTTTTTAATTATTGTTTTTTTAAATAGTTAAAATAGAAATTTATTGTTTTGTTTTACTAGTTTAATAAGTGCTTATTTTATTTGATTAACATACCTGTTGCTAAGTGTTTTGCGACATAATAATATAGTGGAAAACGTAATTTGCATAAAGGACATTTATGATAAATTCTAGTTTTAGCATGAGATCTTTGAAAATGATACTCTAATAATTTTCGACTGAGAAATGATATATCGCCTAAAAATTAAAAAAAAAAAACAATAAAATACATAATTAAATAAAAATAAATAAATAAATAAAAAGAAAGGGTTTCTCAAGTCAGTGACTTTGATATGACTCATATCAAATGTATCATTATCATTAAGTTGCCAATTTTTCCTTATAAAATATCGAGTAAAAAGGATATCTAAATATGTTTATTTCAAAGTCACTAACTTCTCAAACGCTCTTAAATTTATAAACTAACACTTAGTGCAGTTAATACGACCGGAACTAATTCTTTTATTTGTTTCTAATTGAGTGTAATCAGATGGTGTTCGGAGAATTTGATTAAGTTCTTCAACCTGTAATAAAAATTAAATAATTCTTTAATCGATTGATATTATTAGAAAATAAAAGGTATTTTTAGCATTAATCGCGGTGGCGTCGTGGGAGGGGGGGGAGGGGGGCAAACTTTTTTTCTTAAAATTTTCTTACAAATAGGAATCTCAAATTTGGCTAAAAGGTATTTAATTTAATTAATTTGTTAATTTTTTTCAGTTTATATCGTATAATAATAATAATTAAATGAAATTGTGACAAATTCATAAAACAAATCATAAAATAAATTTCTTATTTATTTAAAAATTAACGACCAAATAGTTCAGCACTCTTGCAAAAGATGGCAGGCTTGTCTAACAGGCTGCATTATCATATCAACGAAAATATAAATACATGAGATTAAATATAGTCCTACCATCCTGCCATCTATTGGCAAATTTTCGTAATAGTTGAGATTTTTGACTAACGCCATCTTATCGGCAAAAACAAGCGAACAGTTTGCCTCCTTTAGACCCTTGATAATTAATAATACAAATAAAAGAATAGAACGTTTCACACACTATTTCTGCAGCCGTCATTAAGTAATGCATTCAATCAGTTCGTGATTTTTAATGGAAAGTTTACTTATCAAAGTGAATGGATCACCTGATAAGGACTGCTGATAGTTTTTTTTTTTTAATCTAGGGTCATTTAGCCATCTGAAGCCATTTAGACCCCGTCCCTATTTATTTCAATTAAGTGACAGCCAATTCAATTAAAATTCGTAATAGTAGTTGAAACATTCTATTCTATTGTATTATTAAATACTAAAAAACTAAACCTCGATTAATGCCACAAATGTCTTTTTTTATTAAATCCTTTCTTTAATTTATAATGGTAAAACTGTCTTTTACCTGATCACCAATAAATTCTACATGCTCGTTGTTATCTCCAAATACCATTGATTGATAGACAGCAACGTTCGTAGTTAGGATTGGGTGGATAACAATATTCATGCCAGGGTTAAGTGATTTTATTATTTTTTGTTTATCAGGGTCCTTTATTTCATTTTCGGAAATATATTTATTATCCATCTATAAGGAAAAAAGCAAATTAGTTAGATTATTGTCAAGCTTGAGATTGTAAAACGTTTTTATTTGGAGAGTGCTTATGTACAGCTGTGAGGCGTGGCTAATGCTGAAGAAGGATCAGGTCAGGATTGAGACTTTGGAAGTTATTTGAAGAATGATGTTAAACATAAAGTGAAAAATGAAGAGGTTTTGTGAAGAAAAGCAATAATATAAGGTGGCTCAGGGCTAGAGCATTGGCTTCTGATACCAAAGGCCAAGAGTCCGCATACCGTCCCAGGCGACAAAATTTATTTAAATTGAAATAAATAGGGAGGGGGTTTAAATGTCCTCCCATGGCGAAAAAGATCTTAAGGCTAGGCGGCCAGTGGAAGCAGAAACTAGCCAACAGCGAAACGACGAAAACAAGCGAAATCTAACGCGCGGAATGTCGCGAAAGTTTGCGCGTCCACTAGTAGCAGAAACCATAGATAATGCAGAAACCTGCGAACTGCGAATTCAACATGGCTGACATAACCTATAATAAAGTATACTTAATCTGACAGCGAACGTCAAATATAACTTTGCTAGGTCAATATGGCATTAATTTTCAACATCCATGATGAAATCTATATTTATAATCTGTTTATAATGAAGGATTGTAGATTGGCTGCTTGGTCTTAAAATATAACCTTACAAGGCCAAAATGGCCGCCCCTTTGACGCTTTCAAACGCGCGAAATATCGAACGAAATTGGATCGGTTCGCCGGTCGCGACTATACGTTGCGATTAGCTCGAATGAAACTCTCCTAGTGGACGAGGGCTGATTTGCCAATAAGTGTTTGGATTATTCGCGCGAACTAAATTTCGCCGCTTTCTGCTAAAAGGAATTTTAAAAAAATAAGACACAGACAGGTCTATTCTCTAAACAAACCGGTAACTTTTTTAACATCTGAAATCAGCGTTAATTCATTTTAACACCTCCTTGCCTCAAATCGCTATTCTGTAAGCAAAAACTTGACTTGCGATAACATTTAGTCAATAGAGATTTTTTTCGGGGGAGGGGGGGCGAACTCATTTTTAATACCCCTGGAGGGGAGGGTATACAAAAATTATTTTTAAAATTCCGGATATACCCAGTGGCTTAGCGAGGGGGGCATCACGCCCAGGACGCTACTCACAAAGGGGCGCAAAATGGCCAGCAAAACAAAAAATTACTGAATAATTTTTATTTTTATTATAATTGATTTCTGGAAAATGTATTTTAAATTTATTGACAGTGTAATATAATAATTTTGTATATTTTACATATATGGTTTTCGAATGGGGGGGGGGGGGGGCGCTAAAAAGGTATTGTGCTCCGGGCGCGCGAGTTATGCTCGCTACGCCACTGGATATACCTTAGCCCCGAGGAGCCCGGGCCATCCTCTCAAAGACAAATTTTTATTAAATAACGAAATTTTAAAATTTTTTGTTAAGGCGGAATTTTTTTTTCCCTCCCGCGAAAATCAAATCTTTTACCTTTTTTTAGGAGCCGAAATTTTTTCCGCCCTTCCACCGAGCCGGAAACATTTCGGGGGAGGGGGGGGGGCTCGCCCCCCTGTATACGCCCCTGTGGTCAATAGTGTTAAAAATTAATGTCATCTCTAGGGGTGTCTTTAATATTTTAACGCCGTATGCATATAAATAGAGTCCTTAACCTAAAAAGTAAGGTTACCATTTTGACAGTTTTGAGATAAAAGCAACATGTTAACGTCGCTGTTAAAACTTGGTTTAGAGAATAGCATTTTTAACACTGGTGTGTCAAATAGGCCAACTAGATTGAAAATAATAAATCAAGTTAGTAATGCGCATGCGAGAGAGGTTATGGAGGGGTGTAAAAAGACGAACATGCAGAAAACATAGCCATCTTCATATGGATCGTTAACAACTAGTGCTAAAAAGTAAAATGTTAAAACTTGGTTTAGAAAATAGCATTTTTTAACGCTGGTGTTATTACTTTACTTTTTAACACCCAATTTATGATGTTAAATTTTAGAGAATAGACCTGAGAAAAAGAGATATTGGATGGGGCAAGTATTGAGAAGGAATTGTCTGATAAAGGATGTAGTGGAAGAAATAGTAAAAGGACCAAGTAAGAAGAAGAAAACTGATTGATGTTTTTAAGATGGGATCAGTGGCGGCTCGCTAGGGTAGGCAAGGTAGGCGACGCCTACCTTATAAATATACAGATGAAAAATATTTATCAATTTTATTATATTTATTAAGTTTAAAAATATTTAGTTTCATAAAATAATTACTATATTTATTAATATATATATATGATTTTGCAAAAAAAAAAAATTTGAAACACTTCAGAACCTCGTATTTATAAAGTAAAGGCGATATTTTTCTTAGCCTATTTACTGCCTGTACTCCACACTCCGCTGCCCACATTTCTAGACAGTCGCGCATGCGCACAGCAGTGATAGCTAGCGCTATAAGTCGAACGGTTAGGCGATGAACTAAGTAGCCTATGCCAAGCCGATGACAAGTGTTACCGTAGAGCGCAATTTCTCATGTTTAAAACGCATAAAAAATTATTTAAGAAACTCAATGTCGCAGGAAAGGTTGTCTTCTCTTTCGTTGTTATCAATAGAAAAAGATTTATTAGTTCAAATTTCGAAACAAGATAACTTCACAGATCAAATTATGAATTATTTTCTAAATTAAAAGATAGGCGAATAGATTTAATTTACAAAAATAAATAAACACGCCTTTTTTCTTTCTTTTTTTCTATTTTTCGTAAGTAATATATATATTTGTAGCCTACCCAGTTGTCTCGGTCACGAGCCGCCACTGGATGGGATATGGTTATGATGTGATGAAAGAAAGCAAGGAATGGATAAGAGGCTACAAAAGCAGAGAACTGATAATGATTATCAGAAATCATTCGAGAGATAAGTTTTAAGACTAGAGCCCAGATTTTTGCTGCTGCTAACGTACTTAAATGCAAAATATATATATGTAAGAGTTTCTCTACCTTCTAAGGACTTAATTATTAAAGAAGTGACATCAACGATGAACATCAATTGTGGAGAGCATAAACAAAAAACAAGAAATAGGTTAGATTCGGAATGCACCTGATCATTGGAGAAGGGGAAAACTTATGCTTAATGATCAAAAGAACAGTTTTCATCCTGAGCTATAAAATTTATTTAAATTGTAATCTGTTCCTTGAAAAGGGAGCTGTGAGGAAAATAGAGATGTCAGCCAAAGAAGGTTGTTGCACCGGGTTTAATAAAATTTTAAGAATAAGACGTTTCGAACTAAATTTATTAGACCATCTTCAGTTATTGGGATTTGTACACATGTCATTTGAATATTACAATCATGTGATCAAACTCAATTTTGTGTATAAAAAATCTTATTATGTCAGCGTTCAAAGATCAGAGATGAATGAATCACCTTCGGGGTAGACAAGGTATTGAAAAAATCGAGTTTGATCAAATGATTGTGGTATATTTATATGACTTGTATACAATTTCCAAAAGATGGTAATAAATTTTGTCCGATATCTTATTTGGGAGTTTTATTAAACCCTGAGTAACTTATTTTGGGTGACATTTCACTATAAAATGAGCCAAATAATATAAAAATTAGAATCTATTTTTATTCTTTGTTCAGCGTTTAGGGTGCCAATTACATCCTTTCTCTGGGCAAGTGTCAATTAAATACACATTTTTATCTGAATACTGAAATTATATCTTGGAAAATTGAGTGTGTTTGGCTTTAGGAAATGCTGGGCAACCATCAAATAAAAATAGATTATAATTTTTATCTGAATTGAACCCATTCTATTTTATTATATATTGAAGCAAAATACCCAAAAATTTAACAAGTTTGTTAAAAAAAATACAATTATTAATTAAATTAACATATTTCTGTAAAAAGGCTAATATTAATCATAGAATAAATGAACTTCCTCTAAAATCTAAAAAAAAAATAAAAATATAATCGAAGTATATACCGGCATTGGAATTTCTATATTTGTTTCTTCAGAATTAATTGGATTCGAATTAATTTTCTCCGATTTTCCTTTAATAATTTTGTTTTTTAATTGCTTTCTTTCTTTTATATCATTAATCTTTTCATCTTGTATATTAATACTATTTTTAATTTTCAACGTATTATTCCGTTTTTTACCCATTATACTGGAAGAATAAATTGTTTTTAAATAAATAAATAAATAAATATTTATTTAAAAAAAAAGAAGTTATACTTACATATTATTTTCTAAAATCTTTAATTAGGTATAAATAATTGAAATTATAGAAATATAATTTTTTAATTTAGAAAATAAATTCCTTCTTCTCAGGTTTCACTGATTCCCTCACCACCCTGTTTCCGGCGTGCTTTTGAAATTTGGGAAGGGGCTGGAGGAGGTAGGGGCGGGAAAGTTTTACACAACCGACGATTGAGGCGCTGTTGTCGTTTTTTTTTTCAGGGAGGTCCAGGGGCTTTTCGAGCTGTCAATGAACTAGTTCAAAAGAACGAGTTCTTAATTAGAATAATCGTTCATTTAACTTGGCACATTCTAGCTTTATTTATGACGTGGATTTCAGGGATTAAAGTTAATTAATTAATTAAAATTACACAGTGATCTTAGTTTTTAATTAAAAGAAAGAAATAATTTTTTATTTCTTAATCCCGCTAACTTAGTTCAAAATTTTGTTAAATAAAAATGTTAATTACCTACATTTATCTAAAAAAATATTTTATTTAAATAGTAAACTTAATTAATATTTTATTTATATTAAGGCTTTTATTATATATGAATTTCAAAAACTTTTAAATCAACAAGTTATTGAACCAACCTTTACAAATTATTTCTTTCTTTTAATTAAAAAGTGTTATATATATATATATATATTATTTAAATATTAAAATAAATAAATATTTAATATTTTATTTGAAATTAATAGAAAAAAATATTTTGATTTTTTAGGTGATTGAACCAACTTTTATAAGCGAACTCGCCTCTGATTTGCAAGTGTGTGCGTGTCTGTGTCTGTGTGGTGTGCTTCTCATCACCTGTCAAGTTCAGCTAACATTTATCTCAATTTTATAAGGTATTTATTATTTAATTTGCATTTCTTTCTCTTTTTTTGTTTTAATTAGATATTTTCTACTAATTTAATTTGTAAATTAAATTTCATTGGCTCTTAAAATATATAGAGATTATCGTTGAATGTCATTTGCTCCTTTTGGTTATGATTCTATCATATTTTCTTTTTTATTTCGTATTTTCGACTTTTTAAAGTTATTTCCTATTTTATTAATATATTTAAAATGGTTTAAGTGATTTATTAAATAATAAATTTTAATCTTTTATTATTATTTTCATCATTTGTCAAATGGGTGCATTCCCAAGACATGGACTGATTATAAAAATTAATCTTTTTTTTAAATTATTTATTTTAAATTTAGATTTTGAACAATCACCCCTCGTTTTAGACCTCATGGCTTTGATTTTTTAAATTTTTATTAATTAATTTTATCTTCTCTTTTTTTTTTGCACAATTCCAATCATTTCTATTTTCCTTTTTATTTTCTTCACTTTTCATTATTTTAATTTCAAAGTAAACTAAAGGATAAAAGAGCACATCAATAAATTTAATATTTAAATCGAATTGTTTTTGCAAAGATGTTATTCGAATTTTTAATTTTCCATTTACTGTATATCTATCTATATATAGGCCTATCTATACATCTGTATAAATAGTTCTATTTGAATCTTTTCTAAGACTATCATCTAAAATTTAATATTTTTTATTTTTCAGTTTATGAATTTGGATAGCACCAATAAAAAATGACTAAAATTTGGAAGTACAAGAAAGTAACAAACATCAAGATTTTATTTTCAAATGTAAGTAATCACCCCATAGATTTTCTTATGTGATTATTTCATTGTTTGTATAAAAGAAGATGAAAATCTTTTTTGAATTCTCTTTTAATTTTGAACTATAAAAATTTCCATTAATTTTTTTTTTAAACATTGAAATAATCACATGATTTAATAATAGGCCTTCTAGGAGCTTTATAAATCTTTAAAAAGAAACCTATTTTCACATTATTTTTAGATGATTTGAAAGAAAGCTTATTTCGTAAATAGTTAATAATCTTCACTCGAATATGAAACTTTAAACTTAGGTAATATATATATATATATATGTTTAGGCCATTTCATTTAATTAATTATTACTTTAATTTTAGACTTACCCAGATCTACTCCAGGTTGACTGCTCTTCTAAAAGAGAATAAGACATTCATTATATATTTACTATCAGAATGAATTGAAAGAAAATTAAATAATATTAGAAAAGAAAGAATTTTTTATGGATGACTTTTGTCTCTCTCGTCAGTAAGAAATATAAATGAACAAAATTTATTTATATTATTATTATAATACTGTATTTTTTCTTAAATTTCAGAAGCTCGGGTTTCACTTCAAATCTAAGCGCTACTTCTCACCCTCTTCAAGGCCCAAATTCAGTCATGTCTCGACTGATGGCTCACACCTTTGGAAAAGGGCGTCGAATGACTATCTAGTAGTAAAAACATCCTCAGCAGAACTAAATTATATCAATTAACACAATGATATTCCCGAAACACAAGAGGGGCATCATTCCTTCATTACTAAGCTGACGACTAGTAGAACATGTCAAGTCTTCTTTTGGTCCTATGACTTATCGTTATTTGGAACAAACTCGCTGCACTATTCATCATAAGTCTTTGGACCTTTTCCATCCATTCAAAAAAAGATGAAATCAGAAGTGACTTCATCTCAATAGATTTGTTGAAACTCAAACGAGATTTTTTATTCAAAATATAAAATTAGGTATCTATTATATCTATTAATTTGAATTATTTTATTCTGATATTAAATAAATATTAATTTAATTTTAGATTTGATTATGAATCATCTCAGGTGGTTTAACTTTGAGTGAGAACAAAATGACATCCAATCATCAAAAATATATATATATATATATATATAAGGTAATCTCTATTTAATACTATATATCTTTGTTCTTTTCTTAGTTTAATTTATTTTTTTTGGAATCTTTGGATTAAATGAATGTATAAAAGGGGAGATATAGTTTATTGAGTATGGATATATATATATATATATATATATATATATTTGTGGGGGGGGGGGTGGGGGGGTATGCGAAGATAAGTTTTCTCGGGTTAAGTCGCGTGGGGTGTGGAGATTTTCTCGACGTTTCGGCTCTCCTTTTGGAGCCATTTTCAAGAGAGAAGGAAGTTAGGGGGTAATGGTGGAGGGGGTTGTTTACGGGGCAGTCTTCCTGGTCCCCAGGTCAATTTGGTGGATGACTCAGAGGCGTGGATTGGTCTCTGAGAGCTGGAGGAAGGTTTGTTGTGTGTAATTGTGTTCGGTTTAGGTTGACTATGGGGCCTCAATCTGCCTACTCCCCAAGTCGGTGTATTGGGGGTGGATGCCTCAGGAGGTCTGGGTTTGTCTCTGAAGAATGGACAGTGGTTGGTTCTGTGTGATCGGGTTTGTGTTTGGTTTGGGTTGACTTTGGGGCCTCAATCTGCCTACTCCCCAAGTCGGTGTTTGCCGGATGTTTCCGAGGTTGTGTTTGTCTTTGAGAGTTGGGTTGTCGGTGGCGGTTTGCAGTGTTAATGGCTCGAAGTGATTTGTGTTTGGTTTGTCTTATGCAGTCGTCAGATAGTCAGCGAGCATTCAAGACCTCGAGCGCCATATGTTCTGGAAGGTTTCCGCGACTGGATGTATGCGAAGATAAGTTTTCTCGGGTTAAGTCGCGTGGGGTGCTGAGATTTTCTCGACGTTTCGGCTCTCTTTTTGGAGCCATTTTCAAGAGAGAAGGAAGTTAGGAGGTAATGGTGGAGGGGGTTGTTTACGGGGTCGCAGTCTTCCTGGTCCCCAGGTCAATTTGGTGGATGACTCAGAGGCGTGGATTGGTCTCTGAGAGCTGGAGGAAGGTTTGTTGTGTGTAATTGTGTTCGGTTTAGGTTGACTATGGGGCCTCAATCTGCCTACTCCCCAAGTCGGTGTATTGGTGGATGCCTCAGAGGTCTGGGTTTGTCTCTGAGGAATGGACAGTGGTTGGTTCTGTGTAATCGGGTTTGTGTTTGGTTTGGGTTGACTTTGGGGCCTCAATCTGCCTACTCCCCAAGTCGGGGTGTTAGCTCTTGGTTCCCGGGGTCTCAACCTGCCTACTCCCCAGGCCGAGAGCAACTGAAAATGGCTCCAAAAAGAGAGCCGAAACGTCGAGAAAATCTCAGCACCCCACGCGACTTAACCCGAGAAAACTTATCTTTGCATATATATATATATATATATATTTGCATATTGACTTGATATTATCAAAAGAAAATCAAAGAAGAAATGAAAAATTTTTGTAAATAATTTTGTATTATTATCCCTTGTTACAGATTTTCGGTCTCCACTTGAGAATCCTGCCTGCACCTCCCGGCCACTCCATTCAGAGCGCTTAGAGTCAGGCTCGGACTTTAGAAATTCGCATTTCGGTTCAGCAACAACATCTCAATCTCTCTCTTCTCTTCCTCAGGTAAATAAACATTATTCAATTATTCATCCCTTGACAATTAATAATTAAATATGCCAAGTGGGATGAAGTGAGTTAAAAAAACATTGAATTATATTCATTTCTATTGAATTTTCCCCATATATCATAAGATTTTGTTTTTATCCCTTATCTAATAGAAATAAGAGAAAGTAAAAAAAAACTTGTCATTTAATAACATTTCGCAATTGAATATAAAAAAATTTCCAAACGAAAGAATAAATTTAATTAGAAAATAAAAAAATATTGCAACCTCTTTAGCGATTTATTTAATAGGGGGTTTGTTATTTAAGGGTGAATGTGCTAAGTAAGTGTTAAAAATTAATAGAAACAATTCAGCCTCACTCCCCTTTTTTCTCTCTCATCAGGTAAATACAGTATTACTCAATTTTTTATTAGGCCTTTCTAATTAATGATTAAAAAGGGATAGATTACGTTTATATATTCTAAATTTTAATTAATTTAATATTGGAAAAACAAACAGGCTGCTTTTTATTTTTTATCTCGTCTAAAAGAAAAAAAAAGATAAATTAATAATTTTTTTTTAACTTTTAAAAAACAAAAATTATCATATGATTTCTATTATAAAAGTAAAAATTGAATTTTTGTATTTAAAAAGGATATTTGGGAAAGGATTACGGGATAAATAAAACAATTATTTAAAAAAAATAATCTTTATTGAATATTTATATTATGTTGTTGATAAAAAATAATAAATAAATATTTGTTTGTTTCAGAAGGAAAAAAAATCATCCATATTCTCCATCATCATCATCAAAGAAACAGGACTTAAGCAATTGGAAATTATTTTCTTAAACTTTTTTTGTAATTGTGAGCTAATACAAAAAAGCAAGTTGCATACACGTCGAGCAGGAAGCCAGTCGATTGAATTAATCTCTCTGCTTTTCTTCTATTGCGATTCTATTAGTGACAATAAAACATCTCACACCCCTCGACTCTTAATTAAAAGGTATTTATAATTTGCATATTTCATTTTCATTAAGGGTTTTTTTTTTTTTTTTTGGAATGGGTGCATAAGGTCCGAAGACCTATAATGACCAATAGTCACATGCAGCCACGAAGAAAATAAAAACAAAAGGAGAAGCATAAAGGGGAAACTCAACTGTGGGAACTGAGAAGATGCCTGTTGAGGTTAGACTTGAAAGTCTGAAGATTTACATTTTATTGTTATATTTTCCAAGTTTTTTTTTTTAAACACTCACTTTTTTCCCATTCACACACACACACACACAGTATTTTCGGCAACTTAGGACATTTCAAAACTTTTTCCGATACCCGTTACCGTTATTTGTAAATACATATGTATATCTATCGGACTGCCTGGGATCCGAACCCTCGACCCTTGGTATACAAGGCAGGCGAGCTGCCAACTACACCAAGCCCGACGGCATTTTCTATGTTATAAAATTATCTATTATTTTGAATAATGAAACCAGAGGGAGGAAAGGGGTGTACATTTCCAATTAATATATTATTATTATTTTTCCTTAAAATAATTTAAAAAAATCGTTTGTTAATATTATTTTTAAATATAGCTTTGAAAAGCATTTTGAGGGGTGCTCGTCGATTTATAGAAATCTTTCTATACAATTTTATCTTTTTACTTTCTTTACGCAAAAGAACAACAGCTTGAAAATTTACAAACGTGGAAAGTAATAACCTTTTTTTTTTTATTTGTGGTCAGGTTATAGGGGATGCGAGTATATTTTAAGCCTCTATTTTAAGATAGATTAGAATTTTACTATAGTACTAAATCAAGGGCGGATTCGCGGCCACTGTACTAGATATTCAAAAAAATATTGCCTATTTCTTTCAGATTTTTTAATAAAGGGATGCTTTTTAAGGATGTGTGAATAAAATATTCGCATATATGCATACTGTAGTTAAAAAGGATATTTGTGAAAGGATTAAGGAATAAATAAAACAATTATTTAACAAAATAATCTTTATTCAATATTAAAAATAGGATGATAGAAGAAGATAAAAAATAATATTAATAAATAATTATTTCTTTGTTTCAGAAAAGGAGCTTTTAGGAAAATAATCCACGTGTCATCATTATTATGAGCAAAGCAAGTCTTTTAGTTGCATCCACGTCGAGCAAGAAGCCAGTCGATTGAATTCATCTCTCTGCTTTGCTTCCATTGCGATTCTATTAGTGGGAATAAAACATCACACACCCCTCAACTCTTAATTAAAAGGTATTTATAATTTGCATACAATATATGTTTTGAGGTCCCATGAGTACAAAAAAGTAGGTCTCGCAAATTGGTCTGTCTGTGTGTAACGATTTTTTAGCATGAAGGAATTGAGGTATGAAGTTGAAATTTTATATTTAAGTTAGGTAGCCTTCCGGGTAAATATTTCTCTATACATCCTATGGGAGAAATCGTAAGTTTAGGAATTAATAACTCAAAAATTTATTGGAATTTCGTGATGAAAATAATTTTCCTGTAATCCCTTCAAAATTTCAACATGAAGTTGCCCAAATAAAGAGTGACAGGCAGACAGACAGACGAACATTTGCGAATTATATATATATATATATATATAGAGTGGTCGTTAAAAATTAAATTTCTTGCGGCGCCCCCTAAAAAGCTTTCTTTTGATGAAAAAACACTAGGAAAATTTTTTATAATTTTTTTATGTCAAGACAACACGTGCCTCAAGACGATTTAAGTTCCTCATTCAAATCTTAGATGGTTACAGAAGCAAAGGCATTAAGAAAACGAAAGAAAGTTTACTTAAAGATTGGAATGAAGAAAACTAGAGATTAGAATTAAATTTGTATTAATTTTGTAATAAAATAAAAATATTAATTAAAATATCATTGATTTTTTTAATTAACAGATCATATTGTTTGGAAAATCTATTGTTATTTTGATTAACTATTGTATTCTCATGAATTTTGGTTCTGTGGTTGTTTATATTTTGTATGAAATTGTATTTATTATTAAAAATCATCAAAAAACATGAATGTACCCAAAAATTAACTTAAATCGTCTTGAGGCACGTGTTGTCTTGACATAAAAAAATTATAAAAAATTTTCCTAGTGTTTTTTCATCAAAAGAAAGCTTTAGGGGCGCCGCAAGAAATTTAATTTTTAACGACCACTCTAATATATATATATAGGATTCTCTTTTGTGTATAAAATATCCAAATATGAGATTAAAATTTTCAAAAATAACCACAGTTTATTTCAATCTGTCAACTTTTAAAATGCAAGTTTGGAACTAAGGTACCAAGGGGAACTAAATATATCTCGACACAAAAAAATCTGGTGTTCCTAGCATGGGGCACAACTTTCTCTTACCGAAGGGTACAAGGCACACAAATCATATTTAATAAGAAAAAATAATAATTTTTATCTTTTACAGGGTTAGGGGTGGCTACTGCTTGAGTTCGCCTTCTCCGTTCATCATCGACGAGAATCCCCATCTCAGGCGACTTCGAGTCCCTCTCTATACACTAGGTAGTTCTGACAATCAAATTTTTTCCAATTTATTATTTCATATCACAAATAATATTTCTGGGAAAGGTCATTCTCTCTCTTTTAAAAACTTTACTTTACTAACCACCCTTAATTTTAAGATATTTATCATTAAATCTATAGAAAGAAGGATGAGTAAAAAGGCCAAGCAGCTATTATTATTTCTTTATTGGTATTAAACCCACAGCGACGTTTCGGTCGACTATGCGACCATCTTCATGGCTTAATGGAGTATACAAAGACACAACATCAATAGGTTATACAAAAAAAATTATTTTTTAAATCAAGACATTAAAATAGAGTATAATATAAGTACCTAGGGTTTAGTCAATAGTAACCCTCTTGAGTTCTTTGATAGACATTTATGTAAAATTTTTTATTCAATACGATCTATCACAATTACATTCAGCGCCAGTCAGATTCAATATAAACTTTCCAATCTGACTGGAACACAGAAATAATAATAGCTGCTTGGCCTTTTTACTCATCCTTCTACATATTGATTCAGCTATTCACCTCGCTTACAAATCTATAGAAGTCAGTCTGCCTCTCTTTTTATTCTGCGGACAGTTCCTTTTGAATGGGACTGAAATTTTTTTTTTTTGTCCAAAATTAATAAAAATATCTAGTTATGGGAATAGTTAAAATATCTATTTTTTGGATTGTGAAAAAATTTAACAGTAAAATATTTAAAAATTTCTTCTTACATCTTCTCATTCTATCTGGGAACGTACCAAATATATGCTTTCTATTTAAGTTAGGCCAATTGAAATGAATGGGAGGGTTCGTTTCTTTTTTTAGCTGTCATCATTTTGGTTAATCACATATTTATTGAATAAATCTAATATATGATCGATCGAAATGAATAGGATGGTCTCGTGTTAGAGTATTTCTATTTTTTGTGATTATTCAATTTTTTTACTAATCCATATTTTAAAAAGTAAAAGATTCCTTCACTTTTTACTTTTTTTTTTATTTAAATGCTTTTTTATATTTATTTATATTCCCTTGGGATTTTATTTCTCACAATTGGGATTATTTTTAGCTGGATGGTCTTTTATTTTAATTAATTTATGAAAATTATTAGAATATTTTTACTGTTTTCTATTAACCCTTTGCACTCGTATTTATATATTCGATATATTGTTTATTTATATTATCAAATCCCAACTCGGAATTTTTTTTATATTCAATCAAAATAAAAATATTTTTATGGGAAAATATTACAATTCAACTTGCCGGTTTGGTAGAAAAAATTAGAAAAAAGTCTGGTGTGAATGATAGCACATATATATTTAGTCTCACCAATTTATTAGAATCAAGATATTTCATGGGAAATTTTGATATTTTGTTCTCCTATCTCTCTAAATACACTGTGCTACAAGAAAAAAAGCCCCGAGAAAATGCATTCAGATTCTTAAGTAAAAGTAAAATGACCTCCTGAATCCAAATATGACCTTCGTTTTCCCCCACCACGTACCGTTTTCGGGGGGTAGCCTCCTACTTATTTCCACCTCTTTTAGTTAATTATAGGGCCACGAAAAAAATGTGGAGGGATGAAAAGGAATATTTTAGCCTTAACATTTCTTCAGAAGGTCTAGAGAAGTGAAAAGTTAAAAAACATTAACATTTGGATCCAAGACGGGGATGTGGGGGAGGATTTTGTCCCTTAAAATGCAAAAAAAATCATTAAAAATGATCGATTTTTTCTGATTTTTCACAATTTTTTCACTGATTTTCTACATATTCCAGCTGACAGACCCACCTCACCCTTCCGTGAATATCCCTCAACTAAAAAAAAATATATACGATAAAGCGGGTGGGGTGTGAGCGATTCCGAAGCCCTTGCAAGAAGATGGAAGATTCACAGCTCAGTTGGTCAAATTGGCAAATATGAGGCTATAACTTTTTTTTGGGCTGAACTTTACAAATTTAAAGTTAAATATACGGATTCTTCTATGTCCTTCAATATTGCCATATTTTATCTAAAGGGATAGAAATTATTTCTTGTCAATAATTGAAAAAAATTCTTCTTGCAGGGGCTCCCCCCCATATATTTTTTTTTAGTTGAGGGATGTTTAAGGAGGGGTGAGGTGGGACTGTAAGCTGGAATATGTAGAAAATCAGTGAAAAAATTGAGAAAAATCAGAAAAAATCGATCATTTTTAATGATTTTTTTGCATTTTAAGGGAGAAAATCCTCCCCCACATCCCCCCTTGGATCCAAATGTTAATGTTTTTTAACTTTTCACTTCTCTAGACCTTCTGAAGAAATGTTAAGGCTAAAATATTCCTTTTCATGGCTTTTTTCGTGGCCCTATAATTAATGAAAAGGGGTGGAAATAAGTAGGGGGCTACCCCCCGAAAACGGTACGTGCTGGGGGAAAACGAAGGTCATATTTGAATTCAGAAGGTCATTTTATTTAAGAATCTGAAGGAATATTCTCGGGGCCAGAAAAAAAGTTTCATTTTGTAGCACAGTGATATTATAATGGAATTAATTTCGATAATAAATATTTCTTCAAGATTTGATAATATAAATAAAACAAATTTCTTCTTACAACTTCTCATTCTATCTGGGAACGTGGAAAAGTATTTCTAAATAATGATTAAAAATTCTAAGAGGGATGGAAATGAAAAATT
Source organism: Euborellia annulipes (assembly GCA_023213315.1). Lineage (NCBI taxonomy): Eukaryota > Metazoa > Arthropoda > Insecta > Dermaptera > Anisolabididae > Euborellia > Euborellia annulipes. The sequence goes on from JAKCPI010006167.1 coordinate 126,103, forward strand.
ACGTTCATAATTAGAAAAAACAAACAGCTTAAGTTATAATACCCCCTTAATTTTATTTTTTGTCTCGTCTAAAAGAAAAAAAACGATAAATTAATATTTTTTTTTTATTTGATTATTAATTTCTAGTCGTGTGGGTCGGATATTTTGCTTTGCTTTAAATGGGGAATTAATATAATTTAAATTAGGATTTTTACCTCTATTCATTCAGATAATCGATTATTAAAAAATAATTATAAAATTGATTGATTAATATAAACTGTTTTGGAGAAAAACATGTGCGACTCGGGTTTTGTCTGGTAAGGTCCTCGGGCAGCACAGGGCAGCCCGTGGGCACCCCAGAGCAGCCCGTGGGCTACCTTGGTTTGCACACAGAGAGGGCGTGGGATCTGGTCAAGTGTGATTATTTATATTTCATCTCAAATATTTTCATTTTTAAGGTCAGTAATATAATCACATATTTATTTAATTGATTCAGGACAATTATTTTAAATAAATTCATTAAATAAAACAATACAAATATTATAAACTTGTGTTCTAACAAGTTAACCTTGAATTGTCAAATTTTATTCTCATTTTTTTAATACTTCAACATTTTTTAATAGTTTAATATTTATTTTCTATTTAAATTCGTCATGCAAATTATATAAATTAAATAGATAATTCGTTTTATTAATTGATTCACACTTTTCTCAAATTTGACAAATCAATCTCTTCATTTTCTTTTATTTTTAATTAGTTTAAATAATGGCTAAATCCTATATGACGGTAAGTAAATTTTTATTAAAATTAGGAAGTTTTCAGGGAGAATTCACCCTCCCTTCCCTTTATTATTCTAAAAGAGGTGGCGGTAAGCCAATTTGATCGAGATATATGCCAAAATAAGGAAAATTTTGAAGAAATACAAGGACCACATTAACCATTAAAAATATATATTTTTACTTACTTTTTTGGGTTTTTTTCTTTCTCCATTGTAATTTAGATGACAAAAACCTTGCGTCTGACCTATTCTGATTGAGATAAGTAAAGAAATTTATTAAATAGAGTTGAAAATATAAAAAATAATTTTATCGAAAATTGTTTATTTTTTAATATTGAACGATAAAGGAGCTAACTTCATGTTGTATTAAAAGTTAAAGTATTCACTGACTTTTTTTTTTTTAGTAAAAAGGCTCGAGTTTGCTACACTTATTAAGAACATCTTTGGGTCCGCGGGCCACCGATGGAGACCCGTGTCTTTTGGTTCTTATATTTAAATTTAAATAAAAAATATCCATCCAGAATATATTAAAGAAGTTGCAGGGATCCCTTGTCCGAGAGCCGCCGGAGGCGGCTCGAGACCTTCGGTTTTAAGTTCGGTTATTTTATTTTTAGAAAAAAATTCAAAACAACTAGGGAATTCTCGGCTTCGGTTCGGTTCGGTTTGGTTCGGCTCGGTTCAGTTCGGTTCAAAACCATCCAGTTAGAAGCGATTCGGTAGCTTTTAAAAATAAATTTTCGGGCCCGAAGGGTCCGAAAATTTATTTTTAAAAGCTACCGAATCGCTTCTAACTGGATGGTTTCGAACCGAACTGAGACGAGCCGAACCGATCCGAAACCGAACCGAAGTCGACACTAGTGACAAAACAACTTCAGGGGACACGACCTAATTGTTTCGGTCCTTCGGTTGCAGTTCGGTTTCCTTCGATTAAAGAAAATTTAAAAAAACTAGGGAATTCTCGGCCTTAGTGACAAAACAAATAGCATGCCTAAATGAAAAAAAAAACGAAAGATTCATGAATGTTGAGCTAATGTCAAAAGTGGTCAAACGTGTAAACTAGTCAGCCAGTGCGAAGGCTTGCCACTTTATTCTGAAGATTAACTGAAAAAATTATTCTTTGTTTTTTTTTTTCAATTATCATCTGAAGTTAGCCCCTTTATCATTTATTATTAAAAAAAAAAAAAATAAACAATTTTCGATAAAATTATTTTTTATATTTTCAACTCCATTTAATAAATTTCTTTACTTATCTCAATCAGAATAGGTCAGACGCAAGGTTTTTGTCATCTAAATTACAATGGAGAAAGAAAAAACCCAAAAAAGTAAGTAAAAATATATATTTTTAATGGTTAATGTGGTCCTTGTATTTCTTCAAAATTTTCCTTATTTTGGCATATATCTCGATCAAATTGGCTTACCGCCACCTCTTTTAGAATAATAAAGGGAAGGGAGTGTGAATTCTCCCTGAAAATTTCCTAATTTTAATAAAAATTTACTTACCGTCATATAGGATCACGCCTTTATTTCTTCTCTGTTTTCTTTTAATATATCATATTTATTATTACTTTTATATATGAGAATATTTAATCATTATCAAACTTTTAGATAAAAAATTAAGTGAAAATGATTGTCAAAGGAGAACAAATAGAATAATATGATACATGAAAAGAAAGCATAGAAAAAAAGAAAATGATCTAATCACACATACCTTTCGATTAATTAATTCCAAAGTTGATCTTGACGATGTTCTGTTGAGACGTTGCCTTTCCTCCACTTCTTCTTGAAAGGGATGATAATTTTTCTATTTGTTATACACAGCATAACATTATATAAATAAACTAAATAGATACCTTGCATAATATTGATGAATATGCCTATCTTGTTGACATTTCTTGTCAATCCCAAGACAAGTTTCAACTGCTCCTGGACCAAAAACCATCTGAAACAAAAAAAAAATAAATGTATATAATGAATATATTAAATAATAATTATAGGATATATTCTATTGATACAAAAATATTGAATTCTAAGAAAATTAAAAACAATATCTAAATATAAACCAAGAGAAATTAATTTGTAATATAGGCCAATAAGAGAGACATGATAAATTTGATGGAAACTAATGAATATAATAAAAAATGAAATATTATTTAAATATTTATAATATGAATATATTCAAATTCACTTTAAAATGATTTAATATTAAAAAATAAAAGATTAAAATATGACAGACTAAAGACAACCTAACCTGTTACATTAATAACATAATATTTCAGAATGTATTTATTTGAGAATTGAATTTATTAGAAATTTCAATTCTAAATGGATAAAGGAACAGATTAAATCGGATATAAAATAAATTACTGACCTTTAAAAATGAAAACAGAAGAGATGAAATATGAGGTGAATTTAATGACATTTGATGTAAAATCGAGAAAACGAGAACGTCAGAGATGAGATAGAGAGACGTGTCATCGAGATGCGTTTAGATGATGGCAAAGAGGTGAGTCGAAGGAGACGCCGCATTTATTTATTTATTCTGTGGAAAAAAAAATAAAAATATTTAAATATCTAATCTAAATAATAATTATTAAATTATAATAATATAAATAATAATTTTAATATTTTAATTTCATGAATTCAAAAACTATTATAATTTAATTACAAATGAAAAGTTAAATATTTTTAGGCAATAATATAAAAAAAAAAAGAACTAAAGATTTTTTTTACTATTTACGGGCAATGTCGGACTTGAGTGGAAGGCCATAGGGGGCCCAAGAAAAATTTATAATATAAACAATTTATTTGCCATTTCAAATGTATGTAAGATTTGCCGGATTTTTTAAATATATGAAATTCATTAAGGACAAGTGTGGGCAACCTTGGGCATGGGGCAGAATAAATTTCAATCCGACCCTTGAGACCTTAGAAAAAAATCTGGTGTGATCGTCGCACAGTACACAACTTTAGATTACCGAAGGTAAGACAAGATTTTTTGTGTCGTTCCCGACAGTACGGTAAATTCGAATTTCAAGATGTAAAATTTATAAGTATGGGAAAATATTTATATTTTGTTACCATAGCAACCATTTATCCTATCTTTCCTATGAAGTACAAGAGTAAAGTAGTCTTCTAGCATCATTTTGATAAAATGCTGTAGTTAAATTTTGACATGGTAAAGAAAATTGATTAAAGCAAAAAATTTTGTCCAAAAATATCTAATAAAAAAAAAAAAAAGGTACAATCACGTTAAAAACGGAATCCGTTGGCAGCCTAATCAAGAGACAGAGAGACAGACTACCATAGGCGTAGCCACGGGGGATGGGGATTTGGGGGTTCAAACCCCCCCCTCCCAACCCATGGACCTAAGCCATGACTAGATATTTAAGCTCTATAATACAAACAATACTTTCTCTCTATATATATTTCATATATAGGGTAAGAGAAAGTAAAAATATAATAATTTTCTCTAGTTTAAAAAAAAAAATTAAATAAAATAATTTTATTAAAAGAAACGCAAAGAATTCGAGAAAATTCAGAATTTTTCCATTGAAAAGAATTGATTTTTGTCTTGATTTATAAAAAATTAAAGCCTATTAAAATTGATTAAATCTCTCAAATGAAAAATAATAAAAATTATTATATTTTGGATTTTGTTTGTAAGAGAAATAGTGGTTTTATTATTGTTGAAAAAAAAATTTGTAATTTTCACCCAAATAAATTCTCCAAGAAAACAAAGTTTTATAATCTACCTCATAATCTTCCCAAAACTTCGTATGGAAGTCCTTGCATGACCAGGGAGTAAAAGAAGGATTATATTGACCTTCTGAGCAAATGTTACGAGGGCACCCAAACTGAATTCAAACCCTTCCATCGAGCAATAGCCGTCTCCGTAGGGAGAGGAGTTCGCCAGGGTGACCCGATCTCACCTAGCCTATTTTCGTCATGTCTGGAGTCAGTGATAAGACGCTGTAACTGGAGTGAGGCTGGCCTAGATATCGATGGAAGAAAACTGAACCATCTCAGATTCGCTGACGACATAGTTCTTGTCACACAAACGCCAAGGGAAGCAAACCTCATGATTGAGTCTCTTAATAAAGAGGGGAAACCGGCAGGCCTCGCAATTAACATTGACAAGACAAAGATCATGCGGAACGCGTTCGCCTGCAAAGATCCCATTCTCATCGGTGGCAACCCTTTAGAAGACGTCAACGAATTTGTATATCTGGGAAGGCTTTTACCCACGGCCAGCGATTTGACACCAGAATTAGCAAGAAGAAGACGAGCTGGCTGGGCCGCCTTCGGGACTGTCCGCGAGGTACTTGAATCAATGAGAGATCGAAAATTAAAGTCCAACATATTCAATTCAACTGTACTACCGGCACTCAGCTATACAAGTGAAACATGGGCCCTAACACGGGAACATGAAAATAAAATCAAGACCATGCAGGCGGCGCTGGAGAGAAGAATGATTGGGCTAACCCTGAGAACACAACGCCTACAAGGTCTCCACAATTTTGATGTCAGGAAGCAATCGGAGGTAAGAGATATGCTTACTCACGTCAATAGAGCAAAACATGAATGGGCAGGGCGTCTTATGAGAAGAGAAGACGGACGATGGAGCACGTCATTGCAGCTGTGGATCCCCAGGAACAAGAAGCGACCAGTAGGGAGACCACCTATACGCTGGGGAGATTCGCTGCATTTTAGAAACTCCATAAGATCAGGGAGAAGATGTGTGCTTCACTGGACGACACTGGCAAAGAACCGTCGAGCGTGGAGTGACAATTGGGACCCGCGTGCACCAAACTGCCGCACAGAAGAACGGGTCGACTAAGTAAGTAATATAAATAAATTTTTTATTTTTTTTTTCTTAAAGAGATCTGAAAGAGAACTCGGATCAAGAGAAACAAACAAACAGACAGAAACTCCGCTATTATAGGGATGTAAGTAAAATTTTTTAAGAAGAGAGGGTTGCATTTTTTATTGCCTGAAACGAGTTGAATGAAAAATTGCGGCACTTAATAAAGAAAGGGCGGGCCCGAGCCAATCCGAGGGGGGGTCCAGGAGGGCGAGTAGGCTAGTCATATATTTCGGAATGGAAAAGAATAAGTACAGGTGCAGAAATGAAAGAGCCTTTGGATGCCAAATGCCGAAAAGGAGACGTTTCGGATAAAATTTATTTGTCCATCTTCAGTCCTCGTTGGCTTATAAATTAATAAGGCACAAAGTTGTCATTGTTGTCTCGGCACGAATTTGTGCGCATGTATATTTTTTTATAAAATCAGGCGAGTGTCAATGATCCGTGAGAGTCTATAAGATAAACATCTTATCACTCTCTTATCTTATAGACTCTCACGAAACATTGACACTCGCCTGATTTTATAAAAATATACATGCGCACAAATTCGTGCCGAGACAACAATGACAACTTTGTGCCTAATTAATTTATAAGCCAACGAGGACTGAAGATGGACAAGTCTCCTTTTCGGCATTTGGCATCCAAAGGCTCTCTTCATTTGCTGCACCTGTACTTATTCTTTTTCATTCCATAACATCAACAGCAACTTCTCTTCGAATTATAGTCATATATTTCATTAGACGCCTTATACTGCACTATTAGTCGGGGGGGGGGGAGAAAACATCCTGAACCCCCCCCCCCCATCAAAAATTTCTGGCTACGCCTATGCAGACTACTATAGTCTTTAATGTTAATCAAATGTCATAAAATGAAAGGGTGGGGGAGGGGGGAGAATTAATATAATAAATTGAAAAAAACTCATTGTCAGGATCTACCTGGTGTAGAGAAATAGAGAGAGAGGCAGCCTCCAGGTGTGCTGAGAAGTTATGCTGAAGCGATTAGGTCGGTGATGAAGGGAGAAAGCGACCTCTAGCAAAAGCCACCCCTGGAAGAGATAAAAATGATAAAAATTATTGTTTCTTACTAAATAAGATTCACGTGTGTGTGTGTGTTAACTAGGAGAAAGAAAGAATTTGCAAGAAAGGAGAAATTTTACAAAAAATAGAATAATATTGATAAACGATTTCTTAGTAACAATCTGATTGCATCATTAAAAAATAAATGAAAATTTATAACTACTGTATGATTTAAGTAAGAGAAAATAAAAAGTAAAATCAAATATGCAAATAATAAATACCTTGCAACAACGCAATAGAAGAGGACTTTTCAGAGGCATGAGATCAACCGACTTGCTCCTGGCTCGACGTGAATGCAACTGAAGGCCTTTGCTTTGTCGAAGATTCTCTCTTCTGAAACAAAGAAATATTAATTTATTATTTCCTATCTTATTGTATTATATTAAGATAAATTTTAAATATTTAATAAAGATTATTTTTTTTTTTTATAAAATTGTTTTATTTAACCCGAAATCTCTTGACAAATGTCCATATTAGATATAGAATATTAAATAATAGAAAATAAAATATTCAATTTTCATAATAGAAATCATAAGATAGATTTTTAAGTTTTTTCAGAATTAATAAATATATAGATACAAAATGATAGAAAAAAAATTGTCTACATAATGATCGAAATGTATTTTGAGATTAGCCGAGTCGAAAAAAAGTGGGTCAAATATTAAATTTAACTTAATAAATGAATTTGAACAAATTTTCAATGAAAATACTTCATCTTGGAGAAGCTTTTGTTTTTAAAGTCAATTTTTTGTGGTTAATTAATATTTCTCATCTAAAGAAAAGCCATTTTATCAGATTGATACACACAGCGCTGTTTACAAAACTCAGGTGGCCAAGTTTGGAACTAACGCTCTGAAGGCATTGAACTCAGACTCGCTTGACCTTGAACTTGACTTTAACAGCTGAGAATCTGGTGTGACTGGTCGCACAGCTCACAATTTTCTATTGCCTTCGTTATTCGAAGCCTGTGTTCTGTGCTTATCACACACGATTTTTTGTGTCGACATATATTTGGTTTCCGACAGTACTGTACACTTGAATTAAAGATGTAAAATTTATAAACATGGGAAAATATATTTTGTTCACAAGTTGACTATGCAGCTTCTTTCGTCAATGACTGATGATAGGTCAATAAATCAATAAAAACTTTTTGTTTTTATTGATTTATTGACCTATCATCAGTCATTGACGAAAAAGCTGCATAGTCAACTTGTGAATGATTATCTCGTCCGAATCAGCATATAAATATATTTTGTTACTAAGGATACCATTTCTTTTATCTCTTCTATGAAATACAAGAGTAAATTGATCTTCATAAGATTCCAAGAGCATGTGGTCAATAAGATTCAAGTATAATAAAGACTATTTAAGTATTTTAAATGTTTTTAATACTCCCTTACTAGTAAAATATAATAAGAATAAAAATATTTTTTTCTTGTTTTTCCATTTACTAGTAAATAAGTATGAAAAGCATCTAAAGTATACTATATAAATTTTCCCTTCATTCTCTTTCTAAATGTTTTTAATTATTTTCTTTCATACTCATTCTGGTTTATTTTTTATATATGACATTTTATATTTTTTGATGTGACAACGTCTTACAAATCATGTGTCTATAGTGGCCTGTTAGGTAGGCAAGCACGGAAAAGTTTAGTGGCTTGAATATCTCTTCTGTCTTATGAGGTATAATTATGATGAATATACGGTTAGAAAGAATGATTTTTCAACTAAAGATTTCACCATTTATTTTTTGCGCTGCGATAAATTCTAATTTGAAAGTTTAAACCCCTGTAGATTCCGAACGGCTAATCAATCAAATCAGACTAAATGTGATGCCAATTTGTGCAGGAAGAAAAAACTCTAATAGAATGAATAAAAAAATCCCAAGTAATTAACTCCAAAATTAATTTTTTTCTCGAAAAACCTCATTATTTAGGCAAAAAAATATCGAAAAATTGCCCTTTTTGTGCAACACATAGCTACTTGCCCATAAAAGCTACATTAAATCTAAATATAGTTTTAGAAAGATTGGTTCAATACTCCCGGACCTTTTTTTTCGTTATGTCATTTTACCGCATGAGAGCACTCGGCGGGAAATCGTTTTTTGAAATTTTCAACCACTGTAGATTCTGAACGGCTAATCAGAGCAGACTAAATGTGATGTCATTTTGTGCAGAAAGAAAACCTCTAAAAGAATAATTTAAAAAATCTCGAGCAACTAACTCCAAAATCAGTTATTTTTTTCACAAAACCTCATTTTTTAAGCAAAAGTCCTTAATGGATAAAAGTTTGACCACACCTGTCATATATTGTTACTATGATAATGTATGAACTTGTTTGTTAATGAGAACAAAGTACGATTAAAAAAATCAAACAATACTTTCTCTCTATATATTTTAATATTGGTAAGAGAAAGTAAAAATAGTTTAAAGTCAAGCAAAAGACGTTGTCACGTTAAAAAGCCCCCGGGTGTGTAAAAGACACAGCCAACACCAAATTTTTTTTTATTCTTCACTATACTTAACTGAGTGTATATGTGTTGTGTAGTATATGTGTTGAGATTTCGCTTCCATTTGGTGATCTTTCATTTGTTTGTTTGTTGATTTGTTTCAGCCGACTTCGTCTCGTTGCCAAGTGACACATGAAGAGATCCTGTAACAAAAGAAAATATAATTAATTATATTCTAAATAAATGTCTATTTTCTTTCCTAATTTAAATACTGTATCTTCTAAATAAAAGTTGATATTTTATCATCTAAGCATGACAATTTCAATCTTTACTAAATAAAGTTTTTTATTATTTTAAATAATAGTTTAAATTAACCCAAATTTCCTTCCTTTCCTGAAGAAATATTTATTTAATCCCAAATATCATTTCTAGTCAAATCAAACAGCAAAACACAATAATATAATATGAAAGTATTATTTTATGTGAGAGCGACCAAAAAATCTCTTAGTTTTTAATTACGAGCAAATTTTATAAATAAAGAAATCATAGTGATTAGTAATTATAATCTATAATATTAGTCCATTGCCATTTTTAAAAATAATTAAATTGTTTCTTCTAAATTATTCAAATTTTTTCTTTCATAACAAAACTCTTTAACTTATATTAAAAAAAAAAGTTCAGGTTGAAATTTTTTCGTTTTTCTATGACAAAAAATTTTTAAGCATATAAAATATATATTATATTTGAATTTTAATTAGAATTTAATTGAATTTTCATCTGGGTAAAAAAATTCAATTTGTATTAATTAAATTATTTAAATTCAAACAAAAAAAAAGAAGGGATTTCAAATTGAGATAAAAAAATAAAAATGGCTAATAAATAATATTTCTATATTTGCGTATGAAAAAAAAATTTGGAAGAATTTTTTGGTCTTTTTCTAGAGTGAATAGAAAGAATAGAAATATAATAAGTTAGTAAATCATATGGATTAGTAAATAATAAGCTCGAACAAATAAAACTCCTACCCCAGCTAATTAGTATAGAAATAATGAAGAAATCTTTTGATAAAATATATCTAACAAGAGCCAAGAAATAAAAAATTTGACATCCAATTTTGAATGTTTGAAGGCCAAATTTTATCACTAATTGACTCTTGGACGATCTTTGCTATAATGACAAGAGAGTTACTAATTTAGTTTAGTAAATTACCAATTATTAAAATTAATGAAAAAATAAAGTGAATAATAAACTCACCAAAAGGCAAACTGTAGAAACACAAACTGAAATGACGTTGAGGTCGGATCTGATTTGACGACGAGATGCATCGTCGGAGGAGTTCTGAAAATAAAAAGAAATATAATTAAATTATCAAATAAAGAAGAAAATTTATGTTAGCCAAGCAATTTAGATTTCAAACAAAAAAGAGAATAATAACTAAATTGTTAAGAACTATCTAGCCCTCGGTCTTGGTGTAGTTGGTAGCGGGCCCGCCTTGGATACCAAGGGTCGCGGATTCGAATCCTAGGTAGTCCGATGATTTTATTTAAGCTATTTGGATTCCTAATGGCTTAAATAAGAATGCCTGGATCTCAAATACATGTATATTCAAATAACGTTATCGTCAAAAGTCTTATATGCCCTCAGTATTAATTCGATGATTTTATTTACAAAAAATCAAAATGAATAATGCCATTAAGTAGGAAGAAAAATATATACATTTAAAAAAATCGATTTTCTCTTTAGGGGCGTACCGAGAATGTTGGGGGCCTGGGGTGGCGTCACTAGAAGAGGGGGCCTAAATATATTTTGTCCCAGAGGTGTATATTGAATTTTTCGGGGGGGGGGAACTCATTAACTCATTTTTAAATCCTCGATACACAAAAATATTTTTAAAATACCGTATATCCCTGAACCCAGAGGGCTTCGGGCTCAATCGATACCAAGTAGGTATCGATACCTCAGTGTTATCGTTTCATCCCTATTCGAGTAAATATTATTCAATTTAGCTAAAACTTTGGCATTTTCATTTTCTAGACAATTGGCAAATTTTCTAACTCTTTCACTCAGTGATGTCGTTGAATGTATGCTGTTATGTTCTGCCGCATGTCATCAATCCCTGAAACAAACAAATCAAATTTAATAATTATATAACTTAGTACCGTACACAAACTATTAAAAATGTATGAACATTCCTAATTTATTTTATTTTTTATACATATTGTAATTAATGAATAAACTTTAGTGAAAATATGAACCAATGATTTTTTATTTCTCGATTACCAAATCCTCAATTCCTATTTAAAACAAATGTTAGATAGCCACCACTTTGAATTTTTTATAAAATTTGTAAGCAAACTAAAAGTAAATTTGTCTTGATAAATTTTAAATAGTCACCCAAAAAATTTTTAAATTTTTTGAGATAATAAAAAAACTCTAGGACACTCAATGAAATTAACATTTGATACGAAAATAATTAGTTTTAAACTTCGCATCATCATTTAAATCAATTTAACTAAACCGGAGGATCAATTCGAGACTTAAAATAAAATATTTGTTGAGTGTGGAAGTGGCTGTGATTAATATCTTAAAAGAATGGAAGGAGGTAGCAGCCAGGAAGGAGTGTCTCCAAAACAATGAAACTCCCAGAGTTGCTTCGGACTTGTTAATGACATTAAAATTTTGCTCATCTGCAATCGAAGGCTTAGATATGTGAGGAAGTAATGGTCATTACTTCCTCACATATCTAAGCCTTCGATTGCAGATGAGCAAAATTTTAATGTCATTAACAAGTTCGAAGCAACATATGATTAAATATATTTATATAAATTTACATATGACAACTCCTGATTGCCTGATGATGGTCAAATAAATTTGGACCGAAACGTCGCGAATATCTGGGAGTTTCATTGTTTTGGAGACACTCCTTCCTGGCTGCTACCTCCTTCCATTCTTTTAAGTTAAAATAAAATAATCAATATAAAATAGAAAAAGAAATAATCCTGTTCAAAAAGAAAGGAAGGTAAGTAAAGTCTAACTAATTTGTTTTGCGTAAATCTAAGATTAATAAATGCTTACTTTTCGTTTCAATGACCAAAAGAAAATAACTTCTATTTTACTTTTAAAATGAGAAAAATTAATAATTTCAGGTGCCAAATATTTAAATTATTAAATATAAATTTTTTTAAATCAAAATAAAAGCAAGAAATTCAAACATAAAGCATTCATTAATTATTAGATTTTCTAAAATTGTTTTCGTTAGTAAGAGAAAGAATTATATAGGCCTATTAATAATAAAAAAAAAATTTTCATCTATAAAAGTTAAAGAAGGTAATATCTCTATTTATAATGAGAAGTTGTAACCCTTTTAAGTCAGATAATAGACACCTGTCATATATTGTTACTATGATAATGTATGAACTTGTTTGTTAATGAGAACAAAGTACGATTAAAAAAATCAAACAATACTTTCTCTCTATATATTTCAGTATAGGTAAGAGAAAGTAAAAATAGTTTGAAGTCAAGCAAAAGACGTTGTCACGTTAAAAAGCCCCCGGTTGTGTAAAAGACACAGCCAACACCAATTTTTTTTATTCTTCACTATACTTAACTGAGTGTATATGTGTTGAGATTTCGCTTCCATTTGGTGATCTTTCATTTGTTTGTTTATTGATTTGTTTCAGCCGACTTCGTCTCGTTGCCAAGTGACACATGAAGAGATCCTGTAACAAAAGAAAATATAATTAATTATATTCTAAATAAATGTCTATTTTCTTTCCTAATTTAAATACTGTATCTTCTTAATAAAAGTTAATATTTTATCATCTAAGCATGACAATTTCAATTTTTACTGAATAAAGTTTTTTATTATTATCAATATTAGTTTAATTTAACCCAATTTTCCTTCCTTTGCTGAAGAAATATTTATTTAATCGCAAATATCATTTCTAGTCAAATCAAACAGCAAAACACAATAATATAATATGAAAGTATTATTTTATGTGAGAGCGACCAAAAAATCTCTGCAAATTTTATAAATATAGAAATCATAGTGATTAGTAATTACAATCTATAATATTAGTCCATTGCTATTTTTACACTCCTTTAAAAATAATTAAATTGTTTCTTCTAAATTATTCAAATTTTTTCTTTTTTTAATATCATAACAAAACCCTTTTAAAAAAAAAAGTTCTGGTTGAAATTTTTTTCGTTTTTCTATGACAAAATATTTTTAAGCATATAAAAAATATATTATATTATTATATTTGAATTTTAATTAGAATTTAATTGAATTTTCATTTGGGTAAAAAGAATTCAATTGTATTTATTATTTAAATTCAAACAAAAAAAAGAAGGGATTTCAAATTGAGATAAAAAATAACAATGGCTAATAAATAATATTTCTATATTTGTGTATGAAAAAAAAAATTTGGAACAATTTTTTGGTCTTTTTCTAGAGTGATTAGATAGAATAGAAATATAATAAGTGAGTAAATCATATGGATTAGTAAATAATAAGCTCAAACAAATAAAACTCCTACCCCAGATAATTAGTATAGAAATAATGAAGAAATCTTTTGATAAAATATATCTAACAAGAGTCAAGAAATAAAAAATTTGACATCCAATTTTGAATGTTTGAAGGCCAAATTTTATCACTAATTGACTCTTGGACGATCTTTGCTATAATGACAAGAGAGTTACTAATTTAGTTTAGTAAATTACCAATTAATAAAATTAATGAAAAAATAAAGTGAATAATAAACTCACCAAAAGGCAAACTGTAGAAACACAAACTGAGATGACGTTGAGGTCGGATCTGATTTGACGACGAGATGCATCGTCGGAGGAGTTCTGAAAATAAAAAGAAAAATAATTAAATTATAAAATAAAGGGGAAAATTTGTGTTAGCCAAGCAATTTAGATTTCAAACAAAAAAGAGAATAGATATAAGATTGAGTGGCTGTAGATATAGTTGATACAGGACCAAGGGAGTAGGCAGCCAATAAGTGAGCCTCTATATTAAATAAAAACTCTCAAGTGTTGAGACGTTTCGGCTTTATTCTGCTAATGCCATCATCAGTCAATTAGAGCTGGAAAGTCATACATTTAATTAATTTTTAAGTTGTTAATCACAAATACACTCTCATGCTACGATGACAAATCATTCTTTTGATCTTGATAATGCCATAGTCTTAATGCAAGTAGATAATACTACAAAGAGGCTGTTTGCAGAAAAATGTTTCATTAAAGCAATGGGGAGCAGGGCCTTAAACTTTCAGACTGACTGCGACGGGTTGAGTAATTTCTATCTCTCCTTCTTGAACGACAATGACGCTTTGTTGTCAATATAGGTGTGTGTACGAGAAAAATGGTAAAAATCATTTGTATATTAATTAGTTCGTTATTGAGATTAAAAAAAATATTTTATATAAAATTAATTTTTTTCATAAAAGTAATATTTTTTCTCTTTTTCTTTATTTTTAACCTTTTGACCGTATTATGGGATTTACTTGTCTATTGCCTTCTCAAATATGTTAAATTGAATAAATAAATATTTATTATCGGCTTCTCACCTCAGCCACTGACCTAATAATAGAGGTCATTGATATTATAGACCATCTCAGTAATAATATATATTTGTAAATTAATAAACATTTTATCAAAGCAAGCTGTTACTTAAGCGAATACACAAGTATTGAATGACTGGAAGCATACAAATTAAAATTATTTATATACCACATAATGTATATAAAGAAATATTTAATATAACAACTCTATACACTTATACTGTAAGAAATTTTTGTATATCTTATATAAAATAATTTATTTGTATTTGTGATTAACAACTTAAAAATTAATTAAATGTATGACTTTCCAGCTCTAATTGACTGATGATGGCATTAGCAGAATAAAGCCGAAACGTCTCAACACTTGAGAGTTTTTATTTAATATAGAGGCTCACTTATTGGCTGCCTACTCCCTTGGTCCTGTATCAAAAAAGAGAATAATAACTAAATTGTTAAGATCTATCTTGCCCTCGGTCTTGGTGTAGTTGGTAGCGCGTAAATATTATTCAATTTAGCTAAAACTTTGGCATTTTCATTTTCTAGACAATTGGCAAATTTTCTTGGACCACCCTACTAACAGGTATGTATATTTACTATTTATCGATTTTTTCTATGGTAAAATTATTCATGTTTCAAGGATAAATTAAGGATTAATTCATGGGCATGTTGAGCGTAAATCGACGAAAAGTATTGTTATTATTATATACTTTTGCAGGACCGCAGACAGGAAGGGGAGGGGGGCTATATCCCCGGGGCCCGGGCCCTTTGCGCTCCAACCTTACAATTCTAATAAAAAAATAATTTTCATGGTTAAAATTTCAATCATCTTCTTGAAATTTTTTTCTAAGGGGGTCCGGGGCCTAATTGGGGAATTTGAACTCTCCGACGCACCTTAGGTGTCCCATAATACTTATTTTTACTTTTTAATTTAAAATGCTTATAAGTCAAGCTAAGTTTGGTAATATTTTTCACGTCTCAGGATTGCTAAAAACGCAGATTTCAGTGCCTAATTTTCAAAAATTTTTCCATATCCCCCGACCACCCGGAAGTCGTCTGTCTGTCTGGCCTCAATAAATTATGGTACCCTTTGTTTAGGGAAAGACATTTTTAAATAACTTTTTTTTATTTAAATAAACATTATAAGCTATGTATAACTGTTTCAAAAATTGTGTCAAAAACTGTGTAAAAAATTGTTGGCGTGAAGGCCACAAAAACCTTTTACAAACCTGAACTTTTAGAATGGAGGGGGGGGGGTATTATTAAGTAGCCCCGGGGTCCGTCAAGTCTGTCTGCGGCCCTGTAGGGTAAGAGAAAGTAAAATATAATAATTTACTCTAGCTATAAAAAAAAAAACAACCAAAATGATTTATAAATACTCAAAAATAATCTTAAATTTTTCAAATGTATGAAAAAATTTCCTTGAACCCCCCCCCCCCCCCCCATCAAAAATTTCTGGCTACGCCATATATATATATATAAGCTAAGATAAGTTTTCTCGGGTCAAGTCGCGTGGGATGTTGAGATTTACTCGACGTTTCGGCTCTCCTTTTGGAGCGAGGAGGGGGGTTAGGAGGTAATAATGGAGGAGGGTTGTTTACGGGGTCGCAGCCTTGCTGCGGTCCCCAGGTCAATTTGAACGATGACGCCACTTAACCCGAGAAAAGTTATCTTGCCTGGGGTCCGAACCCGCGACTTTTGGTATACGAGACTAGCACGCTAACCCCTACACCAAGCCCGAGGGCGCCATGATAGTTACTAATTATCAATATTGTTTTAAAAATAGAGTAATAATAATAAAAATAAATAATCTCACCAAAAGGCAAAGAAAGTGAGATGACGTTGTGGTCAATTGGATCAACAAAAAAGAAGAATCGAAGGAATTCTGAAATAAAAGAAAAAAGAAAAATATAATCTCTATATTAACTAAATAGAGCTTTGTTTGAAAAGAGATGGAATTTTTTCCAAACACGGCTCAAATAGACTGTAAATAAGCCAGTCAATATATCGTTTGAGATAACAAATTTGCGAGATAAGTTCGTATTTGATTGGGCAAAAAATTGCGCCTCCTGGAGTCGAACCAGGACCTTTGCGCTTTCGCGGCGGGCGGACTACCTTTATCCCAGGTCGCGGGCCCAATAAACACAAACTCTCGCATCCGGCTATTATACTAATGAAATTAAAATTTAATTATCATAAGATCTTTTTCGTGTCAATGAAATTTTAATTTCATTAGTATAATAGGCGGATGCTAGTTTGTATTTATTGGGCCAGCGACCTGGGATAAAGGTAGTCCGTCCGCCCAAAGCATGGAGGTCCTGGTTCGACTCCAAGGGGCTCAATTTTTGCCCAATCAAACACGAACTTATCTCGCAAATTTGTTATCTCATATAATCTCTATATAATTATCAAATAAGAGCATTAAAATTATTTATATATAGTACATAGTTAAAATTGTGACCATCCACATGAAAAGGTACCAATTCTTCACTGGGCTAAATTTTCAGGAGAGCAGATTTACTAAAAAAGTTCAAAATAATATTTTTTTTTTATTACTGATTCCGATTCTCTAGTTTTTCATCTTATATGATGAAATATTCGATTCATCAGAATCGATGTATTTTTTATATAAAAAAATTGAAAAAACAAGACAAAGGTGAGATAAGAGAAAAGGGACCAAACAAACTTTAAATTCATATTTCTCAAAACTAGGTTTTTACCAAAATTTTAAAAATTCATATCTTTCAAACAAAAAATGATACAAAA